>JALJCO010006235.1:0-39291 GCA_023101725.1 Atherinomorus stipes
GGAGATGGGTGGGTGGGTGGGGGTGCATGGATGATGGGTGTTTGGGTGCGGGGGTGGTGGTGCATTGGTGGGGTTTGTGTGTGTCAGGTTGGGGGGGAGGAAAGGGGGAGAAAAGAGAAAAGAAAAAAAAAAAAAAAAAAATAGCAGCTCTGCGTGCCTCTTGGGGGGTTTGCGAGGCCTGGGGATGTTGGGCCAGTGACTCTGGCCCCTCCGCCGACCCTTTCCGCTTCCGTCCCTTTTCCCCCTCCCTGGCCTGGCGTGGTCGAGCGCCCCCAGGGGCTGAGGCTGGCCCCTCTGTGCTGAACGCCGGACGCCGGGCCGTGGGGGCGGCCATGCCTGCCCTTTCTGCCCTGGGGGGATCCCGGGAGGCAGGGGTACCTAATGCCGGTAACGGCTCTTCTTCCAGGGGGGAATCTCATACCCCCCTGGTCTCCCTTCCCAAGACCCCCCCCCCTGCTCTACCCTCACACACACACATCGTAGGGTTTTGGGGAGGGAGCGTGTCAAGCGGGCGTGGTGTGAGGGAGGGCACCAAAGTGCCTTTGCTTGCCACGTCTAGGGGCAGCCTGCTCCCCAGTTTTAACCACACTTAGACACCTAAACACATAAAATAACAACAGCTCACAACCACTTCTGAGGGGCGGGCCATATAGTGTGTGGTAGGAGGGAGGGGCCGGCTGGGGGGACATGCCCCTACGCGACCCCACTCCTGGCATGACTTGGCACTGCCCCTCAGTTTTAACTGCAAACAACACACATCTTACACACACAGTCATGAGTGGGGGGTGGGGGGGGACAGGGTCCTTTCTTACACCAGTCTCCCGGGAGCTACTGTGGGGAGGGGGACAGTGGCTACTTCACGCGCCAGTGGTTAAGGCTGGCTGCGTTGCAGGGGGATCTGCTGGCCTGGGGGATGCCTGGCCTGCTGCGTCCGGGGGTGGGGGGGGATGGGGGGGGGGTGGTGGGGGGAACGTGTTGGGGGGCTTCGAACTTCGCGGCTCCTTCCCCGGCCCGAGCTACCACTCAGGAGGCACGAGGGCATGGGCAAGAGAGAGGTGGGTATGTGAGAATAATGAATGAGAGTGTGAAAGAGGAAATGTGGGAGGGAGGAACTTGGGCTGGAAGAGGGAGGAGATGTGGGTAAGTGGTTGGAGGAAAGGGGGTATGGAGGAAGGAGTGGTGATGTCGGTGAGTGTCTAGTAGGGATGGTCGTGAGGGGCTGAAGGAAGGAAGGGCGTGGGAGTGTGATAGGTCAGAGGGATGGGCGGGGCTGGACATGTAAGGGGGGACTGTATGGGGTGGCTGGGGGTATAGGGAGGTGGGGGCGTATGTGTGGGGGGTGGGGGAGGGGTTGGTGCAGTTATGTGGGGGGAGTGCATGTGTGTGTTAGAGAGTATGAGGAGGTGGGGGTAGGTGTGGACGGTAGAGGGAGGAGAGTGTTGGGGGTGGAGAGAGGAGTGAGTGTGGGTATGTAAGGTCGGAGAGCGGAGTGGGTGGGTGTATGCGTGTGTGGGGGGGTACACGGAGGTGTTGGGCAGGGCTGGGCGGTGTGGGCGGAGGTTCGTTCCTCGGTATTCGTGCCGGGTATCTTTGGTGTCGGTGCGGTGCGGTGTGGCTGCGGGTTGGTTGGGGGCCGGGCGCTTTGGTGGGGGGTGCGGTTTTGTTTGTGGCTTCCGGGGTTTTTTGTGAAGGGTGGGCTTAGGGGGGATCTGCATCTTTGTATGTGTGGTTGCTCTTGCGGTATTGATGTCTTGGGTGCCTGTGTCTCAATGGGTGGGGGCGGTGACGGTATACTCTTTCAGCCCCAGTGTTGGGGTAGGTGTGTGGGGAGTGTGTGTGTGAGCGTGGTGGCGGGGTAGGGGGTGGTAGAGTGTGGTGGCGCCCCTGGTGTCAGGTGTATGGGGCAGGGACTTTGGGGTGGGGGCTGCCTGCCCTGGGGGGGCGTCGTTTGGGGGGTCCGGTCCTCCTGGGTTTCGGTTGGGCCGCCCGGGTCCGGGGGGGGGGGTGGCTGCTCCTGGGCGCTTGGGTTCTGGGCCCGGCACTGTCTCCGCTCCAGGAGACGCCCGGCGCCCGGTGGGGTCGGCAGCTGCGGGTCTTGGTCCGCTGGGGCCTGGGCCTCCAGACTGCGGGGGGCTCCGGCTGGGGCCGTTTTTTGCCACCCTTCGGCGGATGCATGTCCGCTCTTTGGGGGGGGGGGTAGCTGGGATCTGGGCCTCTGGGTGGCTGCTGGGGGCCTGGGTCGCGAGCCTTGCGGGCTTCCTCCTCTCCCTGGTGAGACGAGGCTGCATCTGCATGACTGTATCACCACGGAGCACCCTTTATTATGCATGTTGACACTGTGACACTGCTTCCCATTGCGATATAGGTCGTACCTCCCTCTTCTACTTCCCATTGCGATGACTAGGTTGTACCTCTTTCTCTACTTCCATTGATGACTAGGTCGTACCTCTTCTCTACTTCCCATTGCGCTGGCTAGGTTGTACCCCTCTTCTCTACTTCCCATTGCGCTGATTAGGTTGTACCTCTTTTCTGCGTAGTTCTGCGTGTGTTTGTATGATCTGAGGATATTTAAGCCACCTGCAGGTCCCTCCGGTAGGGGATTGCTTGTTTTTGTTTCCAACAGAGACCTTGGTTGTTTAGGGATCGCGGTACAGATGTACCAGTGAACTGTGTAAGTGGATTCATGTTTTCTTCTCTCTCTCTCTCTCTTTCCTCTTTCCTTACTCCTCTCTCTCTGTTTCACTTTCTATCATTACCTCTATTCACTTTCATTTCTCCCTTGTCAGGCCCAGCAGTATGAAATGGAATGGTGTAATAGACAAATGTTTAAATAAAGAAATAAAATGAATAAACATGATATCAAGTGGAGCCTTATGTTCATAAAGCTCCTCATGATAAAGCAAAACTGTTCAACAGAATAAAGCAATCAGATTTCCATTCTGCTTGCTTCGATGTTGGACAGGGACAAGTAAAAAAAAAAAAAAAAAAAAAAAAAAAAAAAAGACGGGTGAGCCTGGTGGTGTGGCCTCCACCCGACCCCCACCATGGTCAAGTATCACATGGGAAGGAGGGATGGAAGAGGCCCGATCACATGGAGGTCATCCACAGGTGGAGTGGACGGCTGGGAGGTGCTAGGGCTGTCCCTGCAGGCAGTAGAGTAAAGATTTTGCAGGCCGAGGTCCTGGTCTGCCGAGTCCCCATCCACATCTGGTGGCAAGATTTCAGAAGGCATTCAGTCCTGGGCTCGGTCCAGGACCCAGGTGTTGTCCAGGGGGCTCATGGCTGCAGTACAGCTAAGGAAGTTGATATGGTGGATGACTTTGATTTTGGCTCTAGGGCTCTCTTGAATCCGATGGACTAGATTGTCCAGCTGTCCTATAACAAAAAATTGTCCATCATGTGAGGGGAGGAACTTTTTGACTTTGATTTTGACATGGCGTGCTCCTAAGATGAGGGTACCCACACTGCATCCCCGACTCTGTACTGCGTGTGGCAGATGTTCTTGTCATCTTGTGTTTTAGCTCATGTAACTGACTCACCCAAGGTTTCTTGAGTGATGTTGTGAGCCAGTTTCAGCCACTCGCGCATTTGTTGCACATACTCGGGAGTTAAAGGTGCAGGATCAGAGTCCGGAGGCAAACCAGCTACGAGGTCCACTGGCTCACTTATTTCACATCCAAACATCATGTAGTTAGGTGTGAAACCAGTAGTGCTCTGCTTATGGAATCAATAGGTCCCAATCCCAGTGACAGCGTTCTGCAGTAGAGGGCAAGATCTTTTGAAGTGTGGCACTGAAATATTTGACCTGACCGTCAGACTGTGGACGAAATGACGTAGTGTAGGTTTTCTTTGTACCAAACAGGCGGCACATTTCCTGGAATACCTCTGATTCAAAATTGTGCCCTTGGTTGCTGTGCAGAGAATGAGGCACTCCAAAGCGACAGACCCATTCGGTTGCAACAACATGTGCCACTGTCACCGCTTTTTCATCTGTTGTTAGTTATTATGCAACTGTACGCCTACAGTCTGTGTGGCAGGCTATAATATCAGTTGTGATCAGCTGGCATCATATTCTTATTTACAGGTGGAACAAAGAGCATTTTGATGGTTTGAGGTTTGCTTTTTTAAGTCTCATGAAACACTTGGCTCAGCTGCTGAAACATCTCAGGCATGTCCTTGGCCAGGATGTAACAGGACTGGGTACACTGGAAGGCCTGAAACAAAAGCTGCTTTCCTCTCCAGCTCAGTCTGCAGACTGTAGTTGTGTGTTGTTGTTGTTCTCTGCTGTGATTTCAGTAGTGCTTGTGGTTTAGTGGAACTCAGCTTATCCAACCTGACTTTGTTAAGCAACTTAAAACTCAGCAATATTGAGCAGATTCACACACTGCATGTCACCGTCCACATTCTCAGCTCATCCCACAGTGACTCTTGGCCAATAGCTCTTTAAAGCACTTCCCATTTCACTGGGTACACAACAGCAGGTCCAACAGGAAATGCTGAAAAAGTATTTCTAAATTGATCATTTAGCCGGACTGCTATTTTTGTGTCCTTCTTTTCATTCATTCACACGTTATTTTCATCTCCCTACTTCAAATGGTTTCCTTATCTTTTGTCAGGAAAAACGTGGTTCAGTGTGACAAAAGACATTTTTGCTGTGTTAAATGTTGCCACAATTTTTATTGTGAGATTTCCTCCAGAAACCCACTCTGAAAAATGACACATTGCAATTCTTTGAACATTTGAAACCATTACAAAGGACACTGGGCCACTGGTCTGCATGTGACTTAAAGGTTGAATATGGAATACGGACAGAACAGCGACATCACGTGTGTCTAGGTTGTAGTTGTAATGGCAGAAAAACAACTCCAGCCATTTGGTTGCCAGGCTCGCTGCCGATACACAAGTGACCAACAGCCTTCAGCATGTCCAACAAGTAATGCAGAGGAGTTTATAACTGACAGCTAACATTAGCCACGTTAGCAAACAAGTTAGCTTACCGATCCAGGAGGAAAGTCGCCATTTCCGTGTTTTGATGCATGGAAAGTATTTATGTGGGTCCATTTAGTGAAGTCTTCACCTAAATTTACTCCAGTTTTTGCTCTTCTCAGGTCACTCCTCTTCAGAAAACAGATAACAATATCTCCAGGGCTCTGAAAGAACTCGCCGCTCTCCACTGTTTCCCCCCGTGCCAGCCAAACTTTGCCCAACATACTGTTGCCACAGAGATTGTATTTGGCAACCTGCAATAGCGGCGTGTATTGGCTTGTAGATGTAAACATAACGCCATTGTCAAACCCATTAAAATTGATTTTATAATTACACTACTCACAAAAAGTTAGGGATATTTGAGTTTTTGTATGATGTCAGAATGAACCTAAAATCCACTACAACCTTTCCAGGTGAACTGAATTAAACTTTCTCTAAACTTTTAATGCACATGTACACTGTTCAATGGTTAAATATCTATTGCACATCACGCTGTTCTCCAAAAACCGAAAGTTGAACCTAACTTTTTGTGAGTAGTGTATCTTCAGGTTAAAAATATATTTTTTTAGGAAATATTGTACTTTCATTCTGCATACCCCAAATGACCCGGGAGTTGTTTTTTTTTTTAAATATAGCTTTTAATTAAAATGTTACATATTTAACCTTTAAGGCTTAAAAACAGTCCTTTAAACAGTGAGTGACATCACAATTACATACATTACGATTACCTCCACCCCTGTAAAAAGCCAGTCACACAAGGGGCAACCCCTCTGACACATTCATATTTTTAAACCACCAGTTTCTCAGTTGTGTGGATGCGCGATAAAATATTAATGCGCTGGATCACTTAAACCCAGACTACAGCTATAGTAGGTAATATCTCATTAAAGCAAATAAAGCAGATGAGGGTGATAACAATCGGGGGGTCTGGCTCACACCAACACATCCTTCTGTCATTGCAGCAGAATCTGTTTTTCTTTAAATGATACACTTTACAGCTTAAATGGTGTCATGGAGCAAAGATCACGTGGGCTTGATTAACAACAGGAAGAGTCAGCACATACAGAACATAACTGATCGTACTCCCGCTGGATATTTTTCTCACTTTACCGTGTATTTTCCACTGCTCACTGTATTAGAATTTGTCCTTTCAGAAGCAAATAGAAAATTTAAGATGAAGCAACCCTCCTCTCTTCTCATCAGACTTTCCAAATTGTGTGCAAAGTAAATACTGCTGTGGGCAAGGATTGCCTCCAAATGCCCGAGGATTTTGAGTGATTATAAAGGAAATTGATATAAAGGAGACTCGAGAGTACCTTAGTTGACCCCTCTTATGCAAGCATCCCCTCACACAGGAAAACAAGGCAATTTTCCTGATGCATTCAAATTATTCTGGGGATAATTTTCCGGTTTGAGTAATAAGGTGAAGTGGGTTCCGGAAATATATAACAAGATTGGGAGGTAAAAATTAATGTGTGGGCATGTGTGAAGCCCCCTTCAAAAGTTTCTATTTCATGAATCCTGTACAGATAGCACAGAGGAATAAATTATGAAAACGATCTGCCCAACGAGAAAAGTTGTCGATGCCTTATGACCTCAATTCTCTGTGACCAGTTTCCAGGAAAGCGTCTCCATTTGGGGAAGACTGAGAATTTTTCCTCTTTTTTCAGGCAGGACTCTGCTTCCCATTATTTATGAACGGATCATGGTGAGGTCCTGTGGGTGCAGGGTTTTTACTGCAGGTCATTCAGTATCAGAAACATGTTTTGCTCAAAGACGCTTCCAGCTCATTTTAAACAGTAATTACATTGATCATTTGTGAGAGCTTATAGTTGGACTTGGACACCCCCCGCCATTTCCTTTTTTTTCCCTGTGAAAGACTGCTTACACTGCTGATCATCAGAAATGTGCTTGTCTTGATATAACAGTTCTTCATCTGCTCAATTTCCCCTTCGCCTACTTAGTGTGTCCATGTAATTGCTAAATTTTGCCACAGGAGGTCATGTCACACAGAACCCTAAACATGCCATAACAACTCTTCAGTGCTGTGTTCGCTGCTGAAAACATTACTGTTCCTCTCATGTTTATTAGCAAGCAGGTAAATATTCATAAACATTGCATGCACGGGGAAGTCACGTCCTCAAAATTACCCTTCAAACAAAAGAAAATGTATGCTGAATTCACAATAGTAATTCAAATAAAAAGAAACTTAAGAAACAAACAATAAATATGTGCAAATTATATAATTTCATGAAATAAAATATTGCTTTTAAATTGTTGCTGGAAATATAATAAAAGAAAAATAACAAGAAACAAAACTGTTGCAGGAACATAAAAGCACATTCCCTCTATGAACAGTGGACCAAAATACAGGCTAATAGGTGCAGAAGTCTTTTGAACATTACAGAAAACACGTGATTGCAATGATTACCTCAGCATGTTGCTCAACAAAGGGAAAAAAAATTAGCTTCGGAGCCCCATCATGTTTGTTCACTTGTTTTTATTTTGTGTGTGTGTGTATATATATATATAGTGTATATATATATACCTAAAAAATTTGAATATCCTAGAAAAGTTCAGTGGCACCTCAGAAAATTTCAATCAAAAATGTGCAATTCATATATTTGTTTAGAGAAAGGCACAAGTATGGAAGGAAAACAGGTGTTAGGCGAGTTGTGAGGGCTGATCACAGCCTGGAGAAGATGGTCAGGAAAGGGCCATTCAAAACTGTAGATATCTTTGTAATGAATGGACCTCAGAGCTTCATTAAGTCCAGCATATGCAACCATCTACCAGGACATTTTGGAGCACTTCATGCTTGCTTTAGCAGACCAGCTGTATGAGGACGCAGACTTCATTTTCCAGCAAGACTCCTGGCACCTGCCCACATTGCCAAAAGTACAAAATCTTGGTTCAACAACCGTGCTTCAACTCACCTGACCTGAACCCCATCGCAAAACATGTGGGGCATTGCCAAGAGAAAGCTGAACGGGATAAGACTAAACAATAAAGAAGAGCTCATATTCTGTGATTGAAGCATGTTTGTCTTCCATAACAACAAAAAAAAATAGGGCAGTCATTCAAGCAAAATGGCCCTAACTATTTACCAGCGTTCTGAGATGCAAGATTTTACTTTTAGGAGGTCTGACTTTTTTGTATTTAAAGTCCCTTTTACACTGATTTCATGCAATATTCTAATTTTTTGAGTTTTAGAACTTGAGGTTTTCTTAAAGGTGCCATGACATCAAATTTCACTTTTCTGGGGTTTTTGGGTGTATAATATGATCTGTTGTGCACTGATGAGGCCATGTGAATGTCCAGAGTGAGAATCAAAGTTCCTGTTTATGGTCTGTCAGCTTTGTCTCTCTGCTCAGAAACGGTTGAATCAGACAGCAGGCTATCATTCTACGTAGTTCTATCATTCTACGTAATTTAATTGCTCCAATAAGAGCACACTATCAAGTAAACAGCGCCCCCCCCCCCCTCCTCTCTCTCTCTCCTAACGGTTTATGCACCGTCTGCTCCCCCTCCCCTCCCTGTCTGATTCAGCTTCGTGTATGGAGCTAGTAGTAACTTCTGTGCAGTCAGGTCTGGATTTTCAAACAAATGGATTTAAAAGAAAACTTCTGCAGCAACACTGAGGGAGGCGGCCACAACCTTGTCATTACCTGTAAGTTTATTTATTTTCTAAATGCTGTCTTGTCTGATAAACGTAGCTCACACTGTCTGAAGTGGCCATGTTGCTAGCAGTTAGCCTTTAGCAAACTCCGACCGCAGCTTGACCTAGATTCTCCAAATAAGGTCATAGCCAAATAAGGTGTAGCCAATCAAAATGAAGTCAACGTGGTCTCCGGGTAAAGCTCCATATCATCACCGGACCCAACTGTATTACTGAGGAAGTGAGGTCTGGCGTTTCAAAACAATACTCCGCTGTAAAAAATGCCGTTTTTTTCTTTGGAGTATTTACATATGCAGTAATGCCAACAACATAAACTAGTTTTTAACTGCTATGTCATCACTCCTTTAACTCATTCACTGCCAGCCGTTTTCAGAGCAGAGTACTCCATACTGCCAGACTTTTTGAGCATTTTGACTGATTTTGGGAGATCCACAGAATATTGTGTACTATGCCAATACAAACACTGAATGTACCAAAGAAAAGTTTAGACTCTTCTTTTATCAGAAAAACCATTTGTTTCTAGCTTTTTCCATTCTTTAGTAATCTGCAGTAGAAGATGGGCTTGTTTCAGCGAAAATGCCTATTTTTGAGCAAAAAGCGGAGAAAAATTAGATTGAAACTCGCCGTCCGATTCAAGTGGAAAAGTGTCTTTGATGACAATATTTTTTACTTTAGTAACACCTTCATCTTCTGAACAGCTGTTTACTTCTATGAAACAACAAATACAACACTGAGAAAGAGTTTTGGAGGCTAAATAATTATTTACCAGCTAAATAAGCCACAACAAGCTTGTTTCACAACAGAATATTTGGCAGAAACAGCGAGCAGAGACGTCTCCCTCCGCCCCTCCTCCCCTCTACTGCAGCTGCTCTGCGTGCACGCACCCCCCCCCAACAACCGCATGCTGCAGACTTCGCTGCTGTATTTCCCTCTATGGACGTGTCTCCGATCGATCGTGTCACTTTCTGTCACTGATCACTTTGTCCACAAACTTTCTTTCTTTATCCACCTCCTAAGCCGTTATATACACTGCCTGGCCAAAAAAAAAGTCGCCACCTGGATTTAACTAAGCAAATAGGTACGAGCCTCCTATTGGATAATTACTGCATGGGCGATTATCTTTCAGCTGGCAACAAGTTATTTAACCCCAACTGGTGCAATGAGTTGCTTCTCATTTCCTAAACAACCATGTGGAAAGACACATCCGTGGTCTTAGAAAAGATGTTAGTCTGTCTGAGAAGGGTCAAATCATTAGCATCAAGAGGTGAAAACATCTAAGGAGATGCAGAAACTACTAAAACTGGGTTCAGAACAGTCCAACACATTATGAAAAACGGGAAGGATAGTGGACCATCGTCTTCCCGGAAGAAATGTGGCTGGAAAGGCAGATGAAGTGATGCAGCATCATGCCTAGTGCTACTGTATGAGCCTGTGGGGGCAGTGTGATGATCTGGGGTTGCTGCAGTTGCTCAGGTCCAGGTTCAGCAACAGTATGAGCTCAGATAATGAGGTCAGCTGATACCTGAATATACTGAATGACCAGGTTATTCCATCAATGGATGTTTCTTTCCTGATGGCACGGCCATATTCAAAGATGACCGTGCCAGAATTTATCGGGCTCAGATTGTGAAAGATGGTTCAGGGATCATCAGACATCATTTTCACACATGGATTGGCCACCACAGAGTCCAGACCTGAACCCCATTGAGAATCTTTGGGATGTGCTGTGGTCAGACTCTACAATCATCATCAAGATCTTGGTGAAAAATTGATGCAACAGGATGCAAATAAATCTGGTGACATTGCAGAAGCTTCTGGAAACACAGCGAATGCTGCCGCAATCAAAGCTAAAGGCGGTCCAACGAAATGTTAAATGTTTGACCTTTTTTTTGTTGGCGACTTTTTTTGGCCGGGCAGTGTATCTTGCACAGCACTTTGGTCATCTGAGTTTTTTTTTTTTATTCAGTTTTTAAAAATGTGCATAACAAATGAACTTGATTGTGGGCCACCTCAGAAACAAAATCTATAAGTCTGAAAAACTTTGCTCCGTTAGGTAGTTGAATATGTAGGTGGCTGTGGGGGAATCTAGTATTTTCTACAGCCTCTGACAAGCAACACTTAAAAACACTTCGAGAATTTAAAGAGCACTATCTTCACAGAGCTGCCTGGTTTGACCAGGTGGGAGTGAGCTTGCTAAACCAGGTAGATGATATTTTCAACCCTAAGCCCATTATGATGAACAAACTGCAATTGGTCCTGAAAGGTGTTCACATGCTTTTTGAGATGACTGAACAACAGTCTCAAAATTTCATGATGTAAGGACTGAGATCAGCACAGGGGGTATATTTAATTTTCAGTGGCAAGCCAAATACACAGTGCTTTCTACCATACTACATATGCACATAGACATTTAACGAAAAAGTTCTTTCTTTTATTCTTTATATTCTGACA
Organism: Atherinomorus stipes; assembly: GCA_023101725.1. Lineage (NCBI taxonomy): Eukaryota > Metazoa > Chordata > Actinopteri > Atheriniformes > Atherinidae > Atherinomorus > Atherinomorus stipes. The sequence goes on from JALJCO010006235.1 coordinate 11,117, forward strand.
GTTAAATGCTGTTGACCTCACCATGACACATTAGGATTCACAGTGACTCTACACTATGGGAAGGCTGTGACACAGCAGGCATTTATGTCAAACCTGATGAGAAGCAGCTGAAAACACTTGGCTGAATTCTGCGACTAGAAAATGCAACATGAAACAAAGGTATTTACATGTTCTCTTCCAGCAGCTCCTTTTATCTTTTCCAGAGGGTCCCACATTTTCTTGCTCTGCACGACAACAGCCCATTTACCGCAGAATACTTCATTCTGCTTCAACTATCATTGGTGGTGTGACAAAAGAATTGAAAGTCAACAGATTATGTTTACTTCCAGAACAGGGCTTATCAAAGCGTCATTAGGCTGCTGTGATGCTCCCCTCTTATATTTGCAGCTAATGATCCGTGTAATATCTGTCCTTTCCCCCTCGGATGTGCTGTTTTCCATCAAGGCAATGCCTTTTGGAATACTGTGTTTGTGTGTGTGTGCATGTGTGATCTATTGTTCAAATGATATGAATGACCATGTGGAACTACAATACAGTGATGGAACACAAAGACGCTCTGTTTAAGCAAAGGACCATCTTTCAAAATCTTAAATGAAGCTTTAATGATTTTGAAATATAAACCTGGTATTAATTTTTAAACTATACCTGTTTATAGTATCTGGGTTTAATCTGACACTTCCACTTGAAACATGCACTTATTCCCTCAGTTGTCCCAACATTGTGATTTAATCCTGAAATGAACATTACATAGGTTCCAATAAACCTTGATAGTAAATGCATATTCCAGGTGAAGAGAAGCAATGTGGATGTGAATAATCAGTTACTGGTGATGGTTAATGTGAGTCTATTAGATGTTCGAGTCTTGAACAGATGTCTTTACTTTGTGAAACAGCTTATTTCTTTAAAAAAAAAAGGATAATATGATGAAAAGTAGTGAAACCATTTAAACTAGGGATGTTCTATAAAGGCTTTCTTTACCGATATCCAATATCCTATGTTGTCCTACTCTTTATTACCATTATCAGCAAACACTGATACTGTACAGTGGAGAAAAAAAGTACTGTATTGAACAAGTCAACATTTTTCTCAGAAAATATATTTCTAGTTGAGCTATTGACATGAAATTTTCACCAGATGTCAGCAACAACCCAAGTAATGCACATATACAAAGAAATCCTCACATTTTTGTCTATAAATTAAGTTATGTTTAATAAAGTGAAATGACACAGGGAATAAGTATTGAACACATGAAGAAATGGATGTGCAAAAAGATCTGAAAGTCAAAAAAGCAGCTGGAGTCTGCCAGTATTTAGAAAGTAATCCTGTCCCCTATCAGTGCAAAGTAATATCAGCTGGTTTAGTCCTGATAGATGCCTTTAAAAAGGTTTCTCATCACGAAGGTGTCAGACAAGAAGCATTGCATGATGGGTAAAAGCAAAGAGCTCTCTAAAGACCCATGCAACCTTATTGTTTCAAACACACTGAAGGCATTGATTCTAGGTGCATTTTTAAACTTCTGAAAGTTCCAGTGAGCACCATTCTGGCCATCATCGGGAAGTGGAAAGAACAGGGCATTGTCATAAACCTTCCATGGCCTGGTGCTCCTCACAAGATTTCAGACAAAAGAGGTCAGAACAATAATCAGAAAGGTTATCCAGCAGCCCAGGACCACTCGTGGAGAGCCTCAGAAAGACCTGGAATCAGCAGGTACAGTTCATACAGTGTATAATGTGGGTGTGAACACACCTGAATCAAATAGATGGCTTGTTACCACAGTTAAATGATATTTTCATGAATTCATCTAGTGTGTTGGAGAAAGAATGCATCTGATTTTATTTTCCTTCCATTCATCCATCCATCCATCCATCCATGAAAGCAACACAAGACAATAGCATAAAGTTTTTAAACTGGACAGAACACACTTTCAGTTTTTGTTTGTGAATAAATAAATAAATAATGCCTCATGGGGTTTTAATGCAATGCATTATGTCCAGTTAGGCCCAAATAAAGCAGGATTTAATGAGGGATTCAGTCTATAAAGACCAGTATAACCTTATGCTGATAACTTTTTATAGAAGGAGTTAAAAATTTGATGTACACTCATACAAAATCTCCTTCATATTCCTGAAATAGACATGAAAATAAAGACAATCAGGGCCTATAAAACCCCAAATGCCACCAGACGACAGCAGTTGGGCTCACGTTGGAATGGAATGCACCCCATTCTACGGCGGACAGGGCCAAAGAGGATTGGAACGTGGGTGTGGGTGAGCATTTCTTGCTTTGCAGTCACAAATCGAATCTTAAAATACTATTCTTACTTCATATTCCAAACATATTGTACAGTACAATTATCAATGACAATAACCAAATGATCAGTGCTGAGAAAAAGTAAATATATCGGTTTATTTATGGCTTTCTGGACAAATGTTCCGCCACTTCTTCCGCGTCACCGCAGCCAATGAGAAGAGGACGGAGACAGCCGTCAGACGCGCTGATTGGATGCGTGCGATGGCAATAAAAATCCTTTTTATTCTTTTAAAAGAAAAAAAGACTTCCAGGGGAGGTTCAATTAGACTTTCATGTAAAACCCAATGTGCCATAAAAATGTCTTGTTGATTATGATGTCGAAATAGGCCTGGAAACGGGAATGACGTTGCACTCCCACATACGTCACTTCCGGGATTCCCTCATAGCAAAAAATTGAAGTGTGGATGGTGAAAATAAAATAAAGATATTCGCACTCCCAAAACGTAACGTTACCCTTTAAAAACTCTTTAGGAGCTATTTCTGGTGTGGGTGTCTCTGCTCTTTATCTTATGTTCCACTTTAGGGATGTGCGTCACTGTTTACTTCTGGATGGCGAAACAACACACACACAAGATAACAGAATATCAAAACTGTAATTGTCTACCGCAATTTGATTGGTAAAATTACAATGGAGATATTACCAAAAACATTATTTCAGCAGTCACAAAAACGTAACTTGTGCTTTTATTTGTTCCAGAAACAGGAAAGTCGTGCAGACAACCGGCTCCGCTCTTGACTACTATATATTGATCTAATTTCCGACGTGCCTCGACCAGAAATAAGTGTTGAAACATCATTATAATCCATGTATTTCACGTACTTCTATGAGATCGAGTTGTGTTTAGGCCTGATTACAAGAATACCGGCTTATTCCAGTATATTGTTAAAACCGTTGCAACCACCGATGTGAAAAAACGAAGTATTTCTACAATTTTGTTGAGAGACCGGACAAAAATGTCCGTCGAAACGAAAAAACTATGGATTGTATACATAAAATGAATGCATAATGTGAAAATAAAGGGTATATTTCTCGCTAGAAAAGTGATCAAAGCAATGGTAGAGTCGCAATCTATCTTAAAATATAACCATTTCCACCCGAAATTGACGGGATAGCCGCCATGTTTTCTTGGGAGAAACTCTGCAGTCACGTGACCTATAGAAATGAATGAGAAAATCAAACGTAGTAAGGCTACGTTTTCAGAGGCCAAATTGTGAAATAAGTACGTATTGTGCTGTGGACCAACGTAGGACTGTCACGTTTTGGAATGAGACTGGGTTGCTGCAGTGGGAACAGAGAACCTGTAGTTCCAGGAGGAAGATGCAGCTCTGTCCTCGCAACATAAATAAATTGAGGTTGTTTGTTATAAAATGTCAATATAATTCAATATGAGTCTGTGCTCAGACTAGTGTAGTATTCAGTTTGGTCAGAAGATGACGGTCTAGTACCAGGAGTTCAGCCTCAGCTGATGTCAACAAACACTCAGAAAGCAGCAGGAAAGCGGTCAGGTAGGAGTTGCGTTTAATCAGCTAGTTAAATGTTGAGAGGTGGAGGTGAGGAGACGGTAGAGACTCGTTAACCTGAGCTACAATAGCTAGCAACAGAAGCCACGTTGTTTTGCTGGAAGTTGTTGGAAGTTTAGCTGGAAGTACTAACTAGCTGCGGCTAGCTTACTCACCGAAGGCAGATGGACAGATGCTCCTGAGCCGAAATACAGCGCTTGTAGTTTGTATCCTGGAGGGATATGCAGCACCGATCCTCCCCAACAGAAGCCCATCAAACTGGGCTCGGAAAATCCCCCTGGAAGCAACCATCATCCAGATGTAACTCCTGGATCAGCTGATGAAATCCACCGAGCTCCGAGACCTCTGGAGAATCTGCTGGATCCAAACATGCGTCTTCGTTTCTCCGACTTTCAAAGCAGGTACAACACTGCAGCTCTCTCAAAGTACTAAAATAACCGGGTTCTGCCATGTTCACCTGACGGAGGTAACTGGCGAGTGACAAACCACCATCCCCCACTTCAGAGAGCTAAACTTGACGTGCGAATGAAGCGTCTATTCGCGCGTACGATACGCTTCATTCACGCATATTATTCGCTCCATTCACGCGAAAAGAACGGCCGAATCAAGCCAGTAAACATCCTGCATTCGCACGTTGAAATCTAGGCGCGTACGCGAATGGAGGCGTCCGGTGTGAACACAGGGTTAGTTCTGCATGCTGGCAGGTTGAATCTGCGATGGCTGTGATCTTCTGGGGTCAGAGGTAATCAACAGATGATTGAACTCTTACATCAACTATATGGCATTACTTATTTTGTTTTCTTAGTATTTATGTTTTTATGATGAAGCTTTAATGTGTTAAAAACATAATAGTTGTGCTGTCAGGAGCGACAAACTTAGAGGCCTCCTTCCACCGAAAACCCGTTTAACTTGCTCCTTCTGAAATACGGAGGGTTTCCCCTTGTTTACTTACACATGCTGACTTGCTAGCGCTGCGTTCCCCCCAGTCGGCTGTGCTTTCTCATCAGAGAAACAATACGAAGAAAAGAGCGAATCGGGAACAGCCTTGCACTTCTACGTCACATTGCAAATAGCGTATCCCACGTGGGGTTTCTATCTGTCCATTGGAAGGCAGGTAACCCTCCACTACACACTAGAAATGAAGACTGCACGACTGTAGCTTCGGAGTTGAGAAGCTAATTAGCTAACTGTTTGTTAGCATGGCGGAACAAACTTGTTTGTCGGCTCTATTTCCTGTCTGTAATGAAATAAGAGCGGAGGGCGGAGCTTCCTTCATACACTGATGGGAGGCAGCCAATCAGACGGAAATTCAAAAGAAGAACCCGGAAAAGCCTGCCGTTGGACCACAAGCCTCTCTTCTAGTATACAAATACAGCTGGATACAAAGATACCAGAAGGTTTTTTTTTAACAGAAACGATGCAGAATGCATTCAATAATAATGGAGAACACAGAAATATTAATGAAATGACCATGGAAGTACAACTTTAAAAGATTAGTTTGTATGAAAAATTACATGTAGTCTAGTTTATTATAGTGCTGGTCTATGATGTGAATGTTACTCATTTGTTTCTTGAATCAAAGAATAACCATTTGGAATTTATTTATGATTTAATGTTAATGGAAAAAAAATCACCTGCATATTTGAAAACTTAGCTGTATTACTGGGAACACTGGTAAGAGTTTCTTCTTCTCTTGTTGGCTTCTGGGAAGACAAAATACTATGGTGATTCACGTCACATGTTAAAAAGTGGTATTACAGGGAAATATGAACCACTTTGAAGATGATAACTTTTTTCATCAAAACAATAACTTAAAAACAAAATACATCCTGACAGCATCTAGAGGGGTGCAAAATGAAAGTACTTTCACTAAAAAAAATAATAAAAAAATACATATATGTATATATATGTATTTATATATACATATATACATATATATGTATATATATAAATATACATATAAATATATATATATATATATATATATATATATATATATATATGGGGTTTTAAACAAAAGCCAAGGGCAGCTGTTTCACTTCCATTTCTCAGCTGTTCAAACATGTCCATAATGCACTTTTACTCTCACACATTGAAGAACTATTTAAAACTATTCCAAACTGTTCTTATCTTTGTTCTCATATCAACAATCTATCAAATGTATGTGTGCTTGTAAAAGGGGTTGCTGGCTATGACAAATCCACATTATCACTTTGCTGCAGCTTCTCTGATCGTCTTCCACCTCATTGATTCGTTTTTAAACCCTGCAACTTTATTGTTTTGGTTCACGCTCACTGCTCTCATCAGCATTGTTTCCAGATGCATCAGGTAGCTGTTTTAATTAAAGTCTTTAATAAACCTACATGCTCAGCACAAAGCAGCAGGCAGAAAAACTTGGCCAAGAACACACCAAATGAATGTTTTTTCTTTGTGTGTCTGCTGTGAACTTTTAATCGACAGGGCAGCAAAACAGCCTGTTTTCAATGTTGTAGACCTTTAAAAGTCTTTAAAAAGTGACACATTTTGCATCACTCAGAGGACTATCTGTTGCAGTTTCATACCACTTCCACATAACGGTGCAAACAGGTGCCATCAGACATCATAAAGAAGACCGTTCATGTTGCTTTTTTACTTTTCTAAGTTAGATGTGACCTCAAACCTGAACTCTCCTTGACACTTTCCCATGCTCTGTACCAAGACAGACGTTGCCCCTGACAGGAGCAGCTGGGCCATGTGGGATGCTGCGTGATAGGCTCCTGTATGTGTGGGGAGGAGGATTAACATGACGGCAGGCTGTACATATGGCAGAGATCAAACAATTAACCTGCTCATGATTGGCCCTGGCATTAGGGTGCAGTAATTAGAGCTAAGTGGCCCTGAGACCAGACTGGACTAATAGGAGGGCTTCCTGCAGGGAGGAGTCCGACTCTCAACATCTGTGTGACTCTGTGTCACTTCTGGCCTTCTGTCTTGAAATGTTCTTTAAAACTTATGTCTTTTATTTAGGACAAGACTTTTTTTTTCTTTCTTGATTTAGCTGCTGCAATCATAAAAAGATTGACGCCAGGATGATTTTAGAGCTGCATATAGCGGGTTGCAGAGTCCATGTGTTGTATCTCTGCACTCAATCAGAGAAAGTGCTCTCATACCTGGTGTGTCTCTACATATTCATCTTATAGTACAAGTTGTCAAAGTGCTCCTGCACTGATGTTACCAAGACAAATCCAGGCTGCTTCCCCGCTGTCTGTGAATAAAGTGATTCTTCTTCTCATTCAGATATCGATCCTCCTCTACAACGGTGGCTGCCTTATTCGAAGTTCTGCCTTAGAAAGTCAATAGGTTGCTTAATGTTTTCTAACTTCTGGGACTGTAATTTATTGGAGTATGCTCATAGCAGTTTAAAAAGCTCTTCTCTCTGCACAGCTGTAAATATCCAGCATGTGCTGGGTGTGAACGTGGCCTTGTTGCATTTGGATAGTCAGAGAAATGGTCAAACATGACTAATTCTGACATTAGACAGATGCTGGAAGAGGAGATTGTTGAAGCCAGATGTCAAAACAAGCAGTTCTGATGGGTAGATGAGTACGAGCGGCTTAGTGCAACCGGCTGTAGAAGAGAAAAGAGGAGTAGATGAAGATTCTGGAGAAAAAAAAAAGATGTAGCCTTAAGGACATGACACACCAAGCCAACAGTTGGCTGTCAGGAATGTCAGGAGTGTCACACCATCTGCTCCTTCAGCTCCCTTCAACATGTTGTAATCAGCACCGCGGTCTGTCTCTGAAAAAGGCTCTTATTCACCAAACCAACATCAAGAGGCAGTGGTGGTGGAAAGCCCCCTGCTGGGTCTACTCACTTTGCAAGCGTTTAGAAGAAAAGAAAAGAAAAAGGGGTTTTGGATAGACTTGACACATTAAAACATGGCTATGCTGGAAACTAAAAACTAAATTATTAATGAGTTAACTTAATGTAAACATGACTTTGACTACAGTTTCTTTTTTCCTGCAAGGATTTTTATCTCCAGCTAGTTAATTATTGAATGCATATAAACTGGTGCTGCCTTCGGTGCTGGAGCATTATGTCCTTCTGCACTGCTATAGATCATACATCATAGCTAGAAGTTAAAGTCTTTGTGATGCGTCTTTTTTAACTTAAAAGCAGGAAATCTGAGGAGGCACAGCAGGGGGTCTTTCATCACTGCAGATTCTTGACTTCTGTTTGGTGCGTTCGGGGCCTGGAGGCAGCATTTAGGCTTCCAACAACGCAGTGGATGTTTACGTAGACAGCAATATTCTGTCTATTGACAGCTCATCTAAATTGAACCAATGAGTTTTCTTTTTTTTATATATGATCTATATGTGGGATATTTATCTATTTTTTTACATGTTCCAAAATGATTAATGATGCATACTTTTTTAATCCCTTGAACTGTATATCATATTTAATTCACCCAATTTCTAACCATTTCCCAGAATCTTGTAGTAAAAACTTTGCTTAACCTTGTTATATACAGTACAATCTGATACCTGTTGTTTGGATCCTGATGGATACTTTTTACACTACAATAATTTAGATGTAGCACATGGTAAGAAATTATATGTATATGCAAATGACTTTTAATTTTTGTTACATTTTGTTGAAAGGCATGTGCCACCCCTGGGTGAAATTGAGCTTCTCTCTCAATCCCTGAGTTGGACAAGTGGGCAAAAGCGTTTTTTAGCCGACCCAGTCATTCTCTGAATCTGGCAGCACTGACTTTAGCTTAGCTTATCATAGTTGCTGTTTCCAACTAGCACCACTTGGTGAAAGTGAACTAATTAACATTAGATCTTTTCCAATTACGTTTCGTGACCCGCACATTCTGATCAAGTACAAACGAGAAGCCGATTTCACATCAAAAGGACTGACTAAGCGGCATTCAATACGGGAAATATGCTGCGTAAGTACAGGCCAATCACAGACAAAGCACCGCGAATAGTCGTGGCACCTCGGCTGTGTTTGCTACTATCCATAGTGCTTCGTCTGTGATTCGCCTGTATTTCCACGGCATATAGTTCCCCTATTGAATTCTGCTTAGTCAGTTCTGTATGGGTCAGAAACGTTATTGGAAAAAGATCTCAAGTTAATTAGTTTACTTTCGCCAAGTGGTGCTAGTTGGAACCACCAGATTACAGCAAATATGCTAAGCTAAGCTAAAGACAGTGCTGCCAGATTCAGAGAATGACTGGGTCAGCTAGAAAACGCTTCTGCCCGCTTGTCCAACTCAGGGGACTGTGGGGAGGCTCAATTTCACCTAGAGGTGGCATATGCCTTTAAGAGCCAAATACTTCAGATTAAAAATCAGTAATTTTCTGTCCATTATTTTTTTGGATCAGGCTGTAAAGAGTTAAACTGCATTGGTGATGGTTGACTGATCCACTGCCTGTTTTTATACATGACCAACAATCGCAAAAACAGTTTCAGAAATTCATCAATACCGTACCATTTTTAAAGATGTAAATAAATCTGCTGCCAAACTCATAAAGAAAATTAACTGTTAATGACAGTCATCCTAAAATGATTCATACCCTCCTTTTGAATAAGTGAAAAAAACAATCTGTCAATGAAATTGAGTTAAAATTTGAAAAAAGCAACAATACATTAAAATTTTTATGAAAATTATGACACTGAATTTGAATTGTGGCTTTACAGAAATATTAAAAACAAACAAACAAAAATAAAACAAGTAAACAAGCATGATGGGGCTCCTGAACTAAAATTTTGTTGAGCAACACTTTGAGACAATCACAAGTGTTTTCTGTGACGTCCGAACGGACTTCTGCACCTGTTGGACAGGTATAGTGGTCCACTGTTCATGAGCAAGGAACTCAAATTTGTCTGGGACAGTTTAGTTAGTTTGTTTTTTTTAATTATTATTTTCAACACAAATTCAAAAGAAATATTTTGTTTCACTAAAATATAATTTAGTAAATTTTTATTTATCATAGCTGTTCAGTTTCTTGTTATTTGAAATACTGTTGTGAATTTAGCATCTTTCTCTAATTGGATGGTATGAATAATTTTGAGGACGACTGTGTATTCAACATATTTAGTACAGTTTTGTTCATAACTTTACAAACCCTGACAAAATTTGTTTTTGGCTAGATATTGAAGAATATGATTGATAACACAAAAACTTTCTGTCATTCATAATAAACCGCTAACCACTAACCATAAGTAAAAGAGAAGTTTTTTGTGTTATCATTCAAATTCTCCAAAATAATTGATAAAGAAACCCCCCAAATTCTGCCAGGATATGTAAACTTGTGAGCACAACTTTATTTCCCACTAAGAAATTTTTGGAAGACTGAAATACAACAACACATGAAATGTTTTGGCTGTTGAAGGCTGATATTCACCTGCTCATACAAACTGAATACCTGCTATGACAACACTGACATCTAAAAATTAGGCAGAATGTAAGAGAGAACACATAACATGGTGAGATTTTAATAACTTAAGCTTCTTTGTTGCTGCAGATAAAGACAACAGAGATGTTTTATTGCTTTTCAGTTAGATGCGGTCCAATAAGAGCCAAAGCCGTTATAATAGTTACAACTTCTAGACACACTTGGTGAAACTATGACATTTTACAATTCACATTAAAATGTGCTGAAATTGATTCCCCATTCACTCGACTGCCATACACGTTACATCCTCATAATGTTTACATCCTTTAAAATTTATAGCAAACAGCTCAGCTCACTGTCTCGCTGTCTGCCAGCACCCAGATAATCCAAGCTGCCTGCTGCCCGTTTGATGTGTCAGATCCTGTGAAATCCACAAAGAAAACTATGTTTATGGTGCTCCTGTGTGTAGATTTTACATGCGGCACTCCTCTCTTTGTTGTTCAAATGTCCAACTGTGTCTCTGACCATCTCCAGAAATTGTTCGGATGATTGGATCTCTCTGTTCTGGTTGTGATTTCATCTCCAGCATTTTGTGATTTCAATCCATCACCGAGCTCGTGCAAATGACACAGTGGAGCGCACACACACACGCAGCCTTTTGGTGGACGGCAGCAGCTTAGGATACCATGAATGAAGTGATTCTCGGACTGTAGGGATGATGATTTTCAGAATCTGTGTGATGTATTGCAGGTTAAAAATGCAAATGAGGCAGTGTTGATAAACAGTTACAGGTGTTTGGCGAAAAAAAGGAAGAAAATGCAAAGCTAGGGGTGGACGGGTGGTTGAGGTGAGTCAAGCACTGGGAAGAATGAATTAGTTTATACAGTATGTAGACATTAGATAAACAACAACAAGAGGAGGAAAAAATGGGCAGTAATTTGAAAACTGTGAGGAGTGATTTTACAGTACAGCAACCAAACATGCTGCCCGGGATGATTATATCAAGCAAAAAGTGATGGAATTACAGCCCGAAATGGCCTCTGCTTGGCTCTGAAATCATCCAGCTCCCTGATTCTCCATGCAGTAGGGCATTACTGATGCTGGAAACTGTTTGTGGGAGTCACTGTAGCATGGGATGACCTTGGGATGGAAGGAATCGCATCATTTCCCTCTTCACCAAGAGGCTGGGATGGTGCCCACCTAAGCTCAGCTGGTGTCCTTAAACATTCCCTCCTTGGCCATGAGGAACTCCCACAACCGCTGCATGTTCGGTGCGCCAAAGTCACCTTACATCTTATTTGCCAGCTCAGTATGGCTGCTGTTCCCAGCACAATCAGTGTTTTCTTTTGGCAGCTGCTGCTCAACAAACTCCTTAATATGAATATTAATGAGTTGGTATTTGGGGCAAATGTGAGTTGGGTTAAGTCATTTTTCACATGTGTACCTTATATCACTCATCCACAGATGCTGTATATGAGAAAGTAAAAGTGGAATCAACTGGATTTGGAAACCGTGCTCACATGTGGATAGAGCAGATCTGCTATTCTTCTGTTAGTGCTTCTGTTGTGCAAGTTTCAGAAGTTATGTAACACAAAGCTGCCTTAATAAGAAAACCAAGAGCTTCAACAATAAACAAAGAAACATCAGATGAATTTAAGGAAAAAGCAAAAAGACTTCAGTATTTTTGCATGAATTACAAACCAGCAGGGTGTTCTGCAACATTCAGTCTCCTGCTTACTCCACCAGAGCGACGCCCAGTCGCCATAGTCAAAGCACCACACCTGCTACAGTCAGCCATATGTTAAATGGCAGCTCTTGGCAGTTTTTCATGCTCCAGTGCTGAGAAAGTGTGCGTGAAACAGCGGTCTGATGTGTTTTTTTTTTTGCTCTGTCTCTTTCTAATTGTCATTGTTCAAAATTCATGGTTCATTACGAATCTTATGTGACTGCCTCTTCATTTAAGGAGATCTTTGAGACCAGGGGAAACAGTACAGAGCATAAAAATTAGAACACATTATTAATCCCAGTTTGGAAATTAACCTCTGCATTTGACCCAACCATAGATCCACCAGAGAGCTTTGGGCTGCCATGTTTCAGAAGCATCTGGGATACAGTCAGGGGGTTTAAGGGCCTTGCTCAGGGGGCCTTCAATGGTACTTAAACAGCAGTTATCAACTTGGCAACCTAGGTTTCCCAGCTCCGAGTGTTCATATAAAAGGCTATTTCTAGCAGGCTGAGCAGCAACATATCTGTAGAAGCCAAAGCAAGAAGTAAAGCTGAACATAGATGAAAAGAAGAATGTGGACTCCACAAATGTTTTACTTAATAAACTTATCAAGACCTCTGCAAAGTCATTAAGGTGTCATAAAGGCATTAATCAATAGATTTCCTAATTTATGATTGTATGCCATTAAATTGCAGGTATGTTGAGGTATAAAAGAGTCTTTTTGTTTCAAATGCAGCATGACCCGCTTTAAATTGTCTTTGCACCAGATAAAGAATATGCATTAAACCAGTTCAAACTACAGTAGTTAGTGGGACGATTGCTAGTATCCATCTTCATTTTCTTGCATCCAGGCTCCAATAAAGTGTTTAAGTTGTCGAGAGATTTTATACATTTCTGAAGGATTTCATAAGGAAATTTTTTAAAAGGAGGAAAACTTTACTACATGCAATTTGGCAACTCTTACAGTCATCCTCATTCATACCCTTCCATAAAGAAAAGGCTAAATTCACAATAGTAATTCAAAGAACAAGAAAACTACAGAAACTTATTATAAATTAAAAAAAAAAAATCACAAAAATATAATTTAGTGAATCTCAATATTGATTTTGAATTGTGGTTGAAAATATTAAATAAATTTAAATATATATATATATATATATATATATATATATATATATATATATATATATATATATATAAACATCCCAGACCAATTAGAGCACCTTGTCCATTGGTCTCATTCATGAAACGTGAGCAGAGCAAATTTGTGTGTAAACTGTTTGTAGACGTAAATTTACATGAATCTTGCATTTATCAACACTTTAATATCTCCGATCTGTTCGTAACCACTAACAAAATCTACACATGCTCTCCACTGTGTGTAGCATTTGTGTAAATTTACGAACACAAATACTGTAAATAATGCTTGTAACTGTTGTAAATTACAATTTCAATTCATATTGCACTCTATTATGGGACGACTCTGAAAACGAAAGCAAATACAGAACAAAAGACCGCATTAACTGCATCTGTTTTTCTTTCCAGGCTTTTGATTTTCCTGTCCCCGTCTAATTGATGAAAATAAAGTGTTTTGTAATTCAACTTCACTCAAAATAATCTCTATCTCTGTTTCGGGGAAGTTCTTCTTTCTGTCTCTCTCTCTGCTTGTGCTGTAACTGACAGGTAGGCCGGAGGTGTCAATCTGCACCTCCTTTTATGGAGCTCGTTACCGATTCATGGGTGGATATTTATGCAAAAAACTGATTACTGGGAGCATGCTGTCAGTTTACGATTGTTTGGCTTCTATACACGTGTTTCCTTAATCTGGAGTAAGTTTTTAGAGGAGAAGGCCTTTACGAGTCAATCTGTTTGTAAATTTACAAACGTTTCATGAATGAGACCCAGTGGAACAAAATACCTGTTCTGTCAGGTACAGAAGTCTGATTGGACGTTACAGAAAACAGAACTGCCTCAAAGTGTTGCTCAACAAAATTTTAGCTGAGGAGCTCCATCATGCTTGTTTACTTGCTTTATTTTTTGTGTGTCTGTTCTTAATATTTTTGTTGAACCACAATTCAGAATCAATGCCATGAATTTCATAAGATTTTTATTTATCATTACTTTGTCAATTTTAACTCATTTTCATTGACTGCTGTTTTTTTTTTCCATCTTTAATGGGAGGTTATGAATAATTTTGAGGACGACTAAGTGTTGAAATAAGCCCCTTTCAGACTTGCGCTGGAAAGCGGTAATATTGGGGACTCTGTCCTTTATAACGCTGCATTCAGACATGCGTTCCGGTCTTTTACCTTGGAGATGTGACAGACATGTACCGGCTGGAGCCCATGTCATAAGAACAGAAATGTTGCAGCACGTCGTTTTGACTGAACGCACAAGAAAATGTTCCAGAATGAGATAAAGGGAGAGTGGGTCTTTGCTGATTTATTCACAACTTTTTCTGATGTCTGAAAGGACGCAATAAGTCCGCAAGGAAGAGGCATGTTTGAAAAGACGAGTCCGTTTAAAGAGCAGATGGACTTTACCGCCCATGTTCCGCAATGTAAGTCTGAAAGCGGCTTTAAAGTAACATGTTAGAAACCCTTGAGAATCCAAAAGAATCAGACAGACTACATCTGTCTGATTCTAGTCAAAGAGAAACTGTCACCATCCATAGATCGGATGGATGGTGAACTTTCTGTGGGGCTCCACCGCATGTATCTTGTGCTGTGAACAATATAATAAATCAGGGATGTCCAGTTGGTCCTTTGAGGGAAGCTGTCCTGCAAGTTTTGGATGTTTCCTGAAACAACTGAATCAGATTGATTAGTCAGCTTGTTTGGGCAGAACTTGACAACATGCTGTTTGGAAAATTCAAATCTGGTGTGCTTGAACAGGGAAACACCTAAAACCTGCAGGGTTGTGGCCCCCGAGGACCAGAGCTAGACATCCCTGCAATAAATCTATAAACATTAGTGTCGAAATATGTCCATATCACATAATACACAGCTGCAATGTCTGAGAAACATCAGGCTAAATAGCAAAAAAAAAATAAAATAAAATACTGAAAGAGATTAAATTTCACCTGATTACCTAAAGTGCTGGATCTGTCTAAAAAAAACTTGTAACTTTTTTAGCCAACAATCACACTGATGGACATTTTTCATACTGATTTTCATCTTCTCTATAAAATAAAATGGTTTGGACAAATTCTGATATATATTATTTTAGATATCACTACTAAGAGGATTGTTTCCAATTGCGTCAGAACATTAGCATGTACTTTAAAGAGCTTGTGTTTGTGGTCCACTTCTACATTATGAAAGCTCCTCACATGCATTTTCACAAACTCAACTTAAAGCTTGATGCAGGTTTCCCTTTATTGCTCCACAGGATAATACAGGGATGAGAATGTCTAGCTAGAAAACAAAAGCATTTGATTAAGTCAGCTTACTACCCTGACTTGGATCTTGCATGTTATTAGCCACGCAACTAAAGCTAGCGTTAGCTTCAGCCATCTGTCAGCATCTGCTAAAAATTAGATTCTATGTTTCTGAAAATTTTATGTAGATTCTTTAATTTTTAATATGCGACTCCATTAAACATCCCTGCATCCTGATTTCTGATCCGTCATTTGTTTTTTAAATTTAGCAGAACAGCAGCAAACAAAGTAAAAAAATATGTTGATTGGCTCAGCGTCAGCCATTGGCTCAAGATGATCAGTCCATAAAAGAGAGCGTCATCTGTATTTTTATTTGGTCTAAGTCAGTTTTTATTGTCATTATACATCACATTGTCATTCAGTTTTAAGTCATACTGTATTTCTACATTAATTTAAACATTTTCAGCAGACTTATTCAATTTAAAAATAACATGTCATAGTTAAATGTATGATTTTTATTATTTTGCTTCAAATTTGTTAAGTCATTATTTATAATAATATATTTACCGAAGTGAAATTAGGTATCTGTGAACTTGTTAGGGACTGCAATTGACATTTTCAGGTTCAGGTCCAGAAAATGTTTGATTGAGGGGCTGAGCAGGGGCAAAAACCTGGATCAAAGTGATCGTGTGCTGGATTTTAGGAAAATAATTTATTTCAAGTGAAGTGGTCATCTGTCTTTCCTGCTTCAAATTTGTTCACTTCCTTCCTTACGACACAGGGGTTAAGTCTGCCTCGATCTCATTCCCGCTTGTCCTACACAATGCAGGGATGACTGGATCGGGTCCCTGCTGAGTATTTCCATCTAATTGTCACTTGTTGACAGAAGTGTCAGAAAACGTCATAGTTTTTACTCTCAACCATTAGTTTTTATTTAGAGCAGGCCAAATCCAGCCCTTGAGAGCCACAATCCTGCAACTTTTATGGCCAGTCGCATTAGACCCTCTAGCCGTACTTTTTATTTTTAGCCTGTTCCCTAAATTTTGAGTCTTCCTGTGAGGGTTATGGTGCCTCAATTGCTCTTTGGATATAGGGGTAGTTTACATTGCAAGGGGTAGGAGGTATGAATCTAGCCCTTCAGAATGAGGGATTTCAGATGCTGACTCGCTGAGGAAAGACCAGAAAAAATTCCCCAGAAAGCTTTACATCGTTATTTACATACAGAATCAAAAAACAATGGAGAGAGTGAGGGGACTCAGAGAAGAAAACTCTGGAATGTACGTAGATTACACATTAGTTTGTAACATTAGCTAGGCCAGCCACGCTAGCTCGGCTAAAATACTGACGAAAAGCTTGGGAAGGCCTTTTGTCAGTTCACAAGAGACAATGGTGACTTCTTCTCTGAGTGGTTCTTTGTTTATGAATCTACTGAAGCATGATGAACGATAAAAAATAAATTAATAAAAATGTTTGCAACCGTTAACTCAATGTTGCTGCTGGGTGTGTTATAGTGAGATAGGGTGAACATTGGGATGAGGCCTTGGATGCATCCCTTTTTTAACACACCTGAATCAAATGATTGGCTCGTTACAATGCCTCTGCAGAGCTGCATGACATGCATATGAGCTAATGGACTGGACTCAGGCCTACAATTTAGTTTTTTTTTTTTTTTTGTCTCAAAAGTTGAAGATGACAACTATTTGTCAATAAAATTGACACTATTTATTTTAGACTTTTTGACACTCAGGAGTCTGTTAACTACAAACATTGTAAAAACAATCTACTTTGAAATCCTCTGAAGTATTTGAGCTGGGGCACAGTTTTAAAGGGACATTGTGTAAGTTCTCCTGTTCTCTATTCACAAAAATTGATTATTTCGTTCAAAAGTGTTTTTCCATTTGTCAATAATCACTCCCATCAACAAACTGAAGTGCTCTTATAAGCTCTGAATTTGCCGTTTGTATCATTCATATCTACATTGAATGGGTTGGCTCGGTGGTGGCTACCATGTCGTGTTGCCACGTTCTTGCGTTCAGTGAAAGCGTGACAGTAGGAAACTACAGAAACTCACCGGAGACATCGTAGTTGTCAGCTCAGTTCGAGGTGATGCTTTTGAAAGTCACCACGGTGCAGCAAGGAGGAACCGAGTGTTACACCGGTGCTGGGTTCACGTACAGTCGGGCAGACGGTCGTCGGTAACAAACCAGATGTCATTTTAATCACAGAAGCCGAGAGAAAGACGGTAAAACATGGGTCAGGGAAAACAATACATCGTCACGACAACATATCAGATTTGGACTGAGGTCACTGTAACTGACAGACCACTGTCTTCACATAGAGGCTTGTTTATACCTTTACATGCGGCTATCGTCCGTCTGCCCAGTTTCACCCGAACGCAGCATGAAAAGTACTATATAATTGTTATACAATTGTTACACAATGTCCCTTTAAGTAGAGCTGTGCAACTGTGTAACTTCTTGATCTAAAAATATGTGTTTCTGACTCATTTTGATGATATGCTGAAATTTATTATACACCTTCTGGAGCTGTCATCACTCTGAGAAAGGCTGAGAAATTTCACAACTTCTTTTTGCAGCAGTGCATCAAACACCAGCAACTGGAGATCAACAAACTGGCCATTTTAAAAATTGTGGTCAATTAAACAAACCCAGGACATTTTCAGTGGAACTGAGGGAAAAAAAGAAAGTAGGGGACACAGCAAAGGGACAGAAAGACAGGACAAGAGTCAACATCAGTCTGGCTGTTAAAGAGCTCAAAGTACAGGTTGGGTGCAAGATGGAGGAGTTAACCTTTTTTAATGCAATTCAAGAAAAAACTTCAGTTCAGTAGTGTGGCATTGAGTGTATTTGGGCTTTAAAATGTTCAGCTGATATGCATCTTTGCTCTGAAACTGTCTGCAGTGTTTTCTGCAACTTTCAGCATTACTACAGTACAAGCTTTAATTATTTGAATTGTTATAATTCTGTAAAGTTAATACATATGCAAAAATAAGAAAGACGTGTGCAAGACATTAAACCTCTGACATTTATACATACCTGGATTTCAGTTTCTAAAAATATGCCTCTTTAACATTTTTTAAACAAAAGCTTTTTTTCTTAACTTTGTCGTTGTTTACCTAATCCTTTCAACCTCTTCCTTTTGTACACCACCCTTTCTTTATTTTATTTTTTGCCCTCCTTGAGGTCATGATCAGTGGTTTGTTCTTTTTCCTCCCATCAACCCGTTCTGAATCTGGGTTTACTGCCAGCTGAAAAAAGCAGTCTCTTTGGATCATTTCCTTGTTGTCTCACCTGTTGGATTGTCTCTTGATTCTATTACCTCATGGAGTGACCGCAGAAATTTATGTTGACTCTGCAGCTGACACAGTTTTAGAGCCGTATCGAGACAGCCAGCTGGCTGCTTTACTCTGCAAATAAACCCAAACTACTGCGGGGAATGATGTGAGGTAGCAGAGCTGGCACATGAACGCCTCCCTGAGCGATTCACTGTCTTGTCATTTATCACAACGTAACAACTTAATGTTATTGCCTTCTGGAGATGAGAGCTTCCTCTTTTACTCAAGTTATCCATCAGCAAAGTGACATTGATTGCTGTCATATAATTTTGTATAAAGCAATCATAATTCATGACTGTCTTAAAGTAAGATTGGTACAAGTAGATTTTTTTTCCCCTTTATGCATATTTCAACAAATGGTATCTACTGTATATTTGCAATTATACCAGTTCTCTGTGGAAAATCCAGTGCCCTCAGGAATGAGAAAAACCACACAGCTTTTATGTCAAGTTCTGATTAATCCATACAAGTTGCAGAAGCAAATCAAAGTTTGCAACAGCATTTTAGAAGAAAAGCTGAAGAGCCTCATATTTTCTTATCATTCGCATCACACTTTTAAAAAGGTAAGAAGATGTCAAATTGGTTCAGGGAGGATTGTTGAGGTTCTGGCTGCCCACTGAGAGGACAGTTTGTTTTTTTTTTCTTTCAGGCATTCCAGGGACTCCTCTGCAGGGACAGGCAGGTCCCAGAGATAATTGGCATCACCTGTGTCAGTACTCCTCACCTGCAGTCCGTTACCTCATCAGCTACCAGCTCATTGCTTGTCAAAATTCAGCCAGTGTTTCCGCTTACACTCCATGGTATGAACCAACCTGAAGCTCGTTTTTTAGGCAAACAACTAACTTTATTCTGCTGACAGGTCTTTAGTCCTGGATCTTCTACTGTACTTACCGCTGCTGGCCACCTGGAGTTTCCTGTGTCCCTGCAGAGGACAAGCAATCTGGTTCCTGTCTTCTGCCCACGTACTGCACAGGATATCCCTTATGTCGGGCTTACACCAAACCATTTTCACCGCCGCAGACTTAAGACTGAAAGTCTTGAGTAAATCGCAGGAGTTTTACTGGAGTCGCAGCACGCCCCCACGGCCTCAATCATTAAGTTTAAGATGGTAATCTGCGCAAATTTCTAGCAATCATTTCCAAATCTTGGGCTTGTGACAATATCAAACGTGTTTGATATAGAGCCATAACTTATCCATTACGCATGATCTATAGCTGTTCAACTATCTGAACACAGCTGTCGGACTTAGCAGCAAAATAAAAGACAACCACATCGCTGTTTACCTGGTGCACTGCAGCTCTCAGTTTGAAGAGAAGACAGTGGCTTTGTGTATTTATTGTTTCATCAGTCCAGTTTCTCCGCAAACTCTTTTTCAAAGATGAGCAGGAGATCTGTTCAATCTCTCCGTGAGCACTGTAGCTCTGCTGGTGGATTAATCCTGTTTGCACCTGGAAACAGGTTTTCCGTAGCACAACTTGGGACAGGAAGTTACCTGTGAGACACTGCTCTCATTGGGAAATCACATGTAGGCACCCGAAAGAACAGCCAATCAAGACGCAGGAGCTCACAGCTGACGAACAACTGAGTGACGGAAATGGAAGTAAGAACAAAGAGCACACAGCTATAGCTCCTGTGGTGGTGGTGTTGCAGTTGTTTTCAAGGATGGTTTCAGTTGTAGGCTGTTACCTGTGGATACCTACTCCAGTTTTGAAGTCCAGCTGATGGTGATCGATCTCTCCTGCCCTGTACTGTGCGCTACGGTGTACCGTCCTCCGAGGACCAGCAAGGACTTTCTTCAGGAATTCTCTGAATTTCTGTCTGAGTTCACCCCCAGGTTTGACAAGTTTCTGATCTGTGGCAACTTCAACGTACATGTCTGCTGTCCTACAAACCATCTGGCAAACGAGTTTAAGAGCCTCATCAACTCCTTTGGCCTCACCCAGCTGGTCACCTCTCCCACTCACGAGCGTGGACATATCCTTGACCTAGTCCTTTCTTACGGGCTCTCGGTCTCCATCACGGATATTTCTGCTGCCACCTTATCGGATCACTTTCCTGTCATCTTTGATGTGGTGGCCCCTCCTTCCTCCATTAAGCCTGCTCTCCCAGCCCGCAAGCGGCGAGCTTTTACCCCAGCTACGGCTACCAACACCTCGCAGCTGCTTGCTGCCAATGACTCGCACCCCCTCTGCCCCGACGTCCTGCTCTCAACCTTCAACTCTACCTGCTCCGATATCCTGGATTGTATTGCTCCCCTTCGCTCTGTTCCATCCTCCACCAAAAAAGATCCCTGGATTAATGACCATATCCATCTGTTAAGACGGAAATGCAGACAAGCTGAACGTCGCTGGAAGAAAGATAAGTTGCATGTTTCCCTGGGTTTGCTGAAAGAAAGTGTGACCACCTATCAGAAAGCCATGAAAGATGCTAAAGCTAAGTATCTGTCATCCGTTGTAGCAAACAGCTCACATAATCCCAGAGTCCTATTCAGTACCATTAACTCTGTTATCAACCCCGATGTCGGTCTATCAAATACTTCTCCTGCTACTGCTGATGAATTTGCTGCTTTTTTCATTGAGAAAGTTCTGTCTGTTAGGAAAAGCATTGCTGCTAGCCCCTCTGCTGTGACTGATGTCCACACTGCTCCTGTACAGGTCTTCCAGCATTTTGAGACCGTCTCTTTATCACACCTGAATGACGTTGTTAGCAGCTTAAAACCTACAGGTTGTCCATCAGACATTATTCCGGCCAGGTTGCTAAAAGAGGTTTTTGTTTCTGTTGGTCCTTATCTACTTTTCCTTTTCAATGCCTGTCTATCTCTGGGATCTGTCCCGGCTGCCTTCAAGCATGCTGTGGTCAGGCCTATTTTGAAAAAAACACATCTCGATCCTCTCCTGCTACAAAACTTTAGACCAGTCTCCCACCTTCCTTTTCTCTCAAAGCTACTAGAAAAGCTTGTTCTTAAACAATTACAGCCTTTTCTAGACCAAAACGCCCTTCTGAACAAGTTCCAGTCTGGTTTTAGGGCTCGCCATAGTACTGAGACGGCTCTGCTAAAAATTCATAATGACATCACTCTATCTGTTGATGCAGGTAATCCCACCCTGCTGGTCCTCTTAGACCTCTCTGCCGCTTTTGATACGGTCGACCACACTGTCCTTATTTCCCGCCTGGAGCACTCCGTTGGTATCCGTGGAACTGCACTCAGGTGGTTCAGAAGCTATCTGTCTGACAGAAGCTTCTCAGTTGCTGCCGGTGATTCCTCCTTCTCACATGTTCCACTCACCCATGGGGTGCCACAAGGCTCAGTTCTCGGTCCTCTCCTTTTCCTGCTGTATCTGCTTCCCCTTGGCTCCATCATTGATAAACAACCTCTCCTTCCATTTCTACGCCGACGACATTCAAATCTATTTTCCACTGCACCTGACCGGAAATCACACTCCATCATACACAAAACTTTTTGACTGTCTAAATGATGTGAAATCATGGCTTGCGCAGAATTTTTTACATCTTAATGATGCCAAGACTGATTTAATTTTGTTTGGCACTCCAACCATGCTTGGCTCCTTCTCACACGACAGCACTTCTATTCCCTCCCCCAAGTTCTACGTGAAAAGCCTTGCAGTTTTGTTGGACAGTGGCCTCAGGTTCGAAAGGCAGATCAGCGCCATAGTCAGAACCAGCTTTTTTCAACTCCGTCTCATCTCGAACGTCAAACCTTTCCTTAACCGGGGACTACTGTAACGGCCTTTTCGTTGGCCTGAACCAGGCTTCCATCGCCCGCCTTCAGCTCGTCCAGAACGCTGCTGCTCGTTTTCTGGTGGGTGCGTCCAGGCGGGAACATATAACCCCGTCCTATCTTCCCTGCACTGGCTCCCCGTCCGCTTACGAATTGATTTTAAATTACTTTTGTTTGTTTTTAAAGCCCTCAACGGCCTGGCCCCCCCTTATCTGGCTGACCTGCTGGTCCGCCGGGACCCCAGAAGGGCCCTTCGTTCCGCTGGCCAACTTCTTTTAGAAGTACCGAGAACGAAGCTAAAGCAATGGGGCGACCGCTCGTTCTCAGCTGCTGGCCCCAGATTGTGGAACTCACTGCCCCCTGACATTCGTCTCACGACTGAACTGGGCTCTTTTAAATCTAAGTTAAAGACATATTTTTTTAGTCTAGCTTTTAATTCTAACTAGTTTATTTATTAAAGGTTTTTACTCTCTCTTAGGTACACCCTGCACTCCCCCGAGTAGCCTGTTCTGATTCTCTGTTGGTTGTTTTCACTCTTAACTCTTTTTTGTTCTTCACTTTTCCTAGTATTTAAGTTTGCATTTTTATGCTTTGCATTGTTGTCTCTTTTTCTGTTACCCTGCTGTAAAGCACTTTGTGTGTCCAATGGGTACTGTAAAGGGCTATATAAATAGATTTGATTTGATAGCTCACAGCCCTGCTGTCCATTTGTTGCCATTTTTATTCACCTCCACATCGCAGCCATACAGCCCACATCCCACATCCCCACTGCCTCTGACTTTTTTCACGTTTTTTTCTATGTATGCATGTTTTTTTCACATAGTAAGAGGCTGAAAAGTCTGACAAGACTTTAGCTTAAACAAACGTAGCAGTGAAGTCTCGTCACGAAGTCTCGTTTGATATCGCGAGATTTAGGATGTTGACAGTGATTCTCTGCTGATGAATCAGTTTGTGTGGGGTTTTCTCCGGTCGTGTACACCCCACACTCTATGATCAGAAGAGGGAAATCTTGTGTGATTAGTCTTTTGTAATCATCAAGTGTGTGGTTTCTACATCTGTGAAGGTCTCAGTAATCCTGTAGTGTGTACTTAGCTTTACATCTAGGCATTCACCTTAAGTAGCCCTGGAATTCCTCACCTGTAAGCTTGTCGTTTGTTGCATAACTGTGCTGTTGTGATTAAAAGTGAACAATAAAGACAGGTTTTGTACAAGCGAGTCCTGTGTTCTGACGAACACCCCATGGTGAACATCAAACCTCCTTACCAACGCCTAAACAGGCTTGCATGAACATCACCCTAATAGACCAAAGTTTGGGCATTGTTCCATATAACTCCATACAAATGGCCCGATGGTTTGGTAAAAAATTACAAGAAAGGATCTCAATGAGTTCTAGAATGTTTCAAAAGTTGATCCAAAGAAAATTCCAGATACTATGATCCAGAACACGCAAAAATAAGGGAATTGAGCTGCTTGGCAGGTTGTTTGTTGTTGCTTTGACCTTGGCTTCTTCAAACGTGCTTTGTTTTACCTCCTATCCAAACAACAATCTATCCCACTTCTGTTTACTACTTCTTCTTGATGCTTTATTGCGGTCAACCAACGTCACTTCAGATGAAGTTGGTGTTCACACTGCAAACGAAGCAGACTATCTGTGGCAGCGGACCACGGTCCGTTTAAAGCAGACCAAACAGCCACAGTGTGAACACACCCTAAAGGCAGATTTCCACCGGGTCTGTGTGCGGTGCATTACGGCCGCAGTGCGGCTTCAGGAGCAAGTCGCGGCCGTAATACTCAGTGGCGTCATTGCGCCGCTCTGCTAAATGTAGAAGTCGGGTCTATTTCTGGCACAGCACGCTCCCAGAGCATGTAAAGCTCTGCTGTGCAGACCGGACCAGATGGGAAACCAAACACGGGAACAGAGTAAAGCATCTCGTAAATTTAAGAATAAAAGCATCTCAGAGAGTTGTGATGGCATAAACTACATTACCAGTGACTCCAGGTTAGAAGTCAAGCATGGACCGTCCGACCTGCACATTCAGGACCTCGCGCCTGCATTCCTGCTGTATGTGTGTACATGCTTTTTTCTTTTTGATAAATACATTAATCACATTTGATTTTCGTCTCTCTGTCTAGGTCACATAAAACAAATAAATAAATAACATCACATTGGATTTACATATAGGAAAAAGAATGTGCAGGTTTGCACTATTATTCATTAGAAATGTAATAAGCCTACATCCAAACTGATTATAAAGACTTATTGCTGAGTTTGCAGTGAAGAAAGCAAGAAAGTGATGGCATGATCAGTTAATGGGATAGATTATGCATGGTAAGTGTTAATTGTTAAAAATGTAAAGATGTTTCAAACAAATGAGTATATATTATGAATGAAACGCGTCTGCTGGCTTAAGTTGGACAACAAAGGTAAAAGTGACTTTATGTAGGACATTTATCCAGCCCTCCTGATCATTATCGTGTGATCCTGCAGATGTGATGTATCTGGTGGTATCATGGAGTGCAGTCGCAGGCACGCCGTGTCTGACACGGTCGTGGTGGGAGCTGTTGCTCTGTAGAGGTCGGAACTACAGTAATCGCACCGCACACGGACCTGGTGGAAATCCGCCTTGAGAAACTGAAAACAGGACTGCTGGTGAATCAACTCACCTCATAAGCACCTAAACCATACTTTAGGTGTCCATCTCAGGTCCTCAAGGGCCACGTTCCCTGCTCCAGTGCATTTAATTCAAATCAAATAGAGTCTCAACAGCTTGTTGCTAAGTTCTGCCAAAGCATGTTGACCCAATAATTAGATTCAGGTGTGCTCTAGCAGGAAACATTCAAAATCTGCAGAGCAGACTTTGGGCCATGTCACAAAATGTCATAAGGTAAAGCACCTTCTTAAAAATATCCATTTTCCCCACACACCTTTTCCTTCCCCAAAATATGGTGAAATCACATTACTTTATTTCTGCCTTCCAGGAATGTGGCAGAATTGTAGTCCTAGTCAATAAATAAATCAACAGATAAATTACTTTTCATATAACACAGTGCACCTTTTAGCACACAGCAGAAAGCACTCAGCGCATAGCTGAGAGCAAGACAGGTGGTAGAAAAACCTTTCAGACGTGGCTTTTGTCCAATCTCCAATAAAGCCCAAATAACTGCTGTTAGATTTAAAGGCCAACTCGCCTCCTTTGCCCTCTGCTCTCTTTTACTCCCCAGAGGGGAGGAGAGAGACATGTAGCTGAAATACTGTCTATTCTGGTGGCATGTTACAAACCTGCAGCCCCCACTGCTAGATTGGATTGTACTCTTTCCATGAGTGGAGGAGGACACAATGCAGAGGATGGCCTCTCATCTGCCTGTATGCCATCAGTGCACCAAGAGTCGATGGAATGGGTTGTGTGTTTGGTGGGCTGTATCTTTATGAGCACACAATTTCACCGTTTTCCAGTTTCCCCCAAAAAGGACAAATAAAGCATGTTTGTGTCCACACAGTGCTTGTAAGGCTTCATTTATGATATGTGTCCTGTGAAGTAAGGGAACAAAGCCAAACCTTCCACATAATACCTGTCATCAGGAAATTAGTGGAGCTGGTGACAGTCTTATAAGTATCTGTGTGTGTGCATATGTGTGAGAATGTGCTGACAGCTTTTTAGTCGTGGAGCCAAAGAGTCCACTGGTCAGCAAACAGGGAGAATGGGTCATTTTTAGAGGAAGGCCAATCAGTGGTATTTGAGGAAAATCCATCATCTAACTGCACTATGTCATACCACACTAGCTACTCACCTTCTCGCCTTTTTAATAGACTGGCCATTACGATGTGAGTAAAGTGCTGATCCTTTATTGAATTAGGCTATTAAATGTGCGTCATTAATGAGGAGAGGGACATAAATGAAGCAAAGAGGTAATTTTAAAGGGATTTTTGAGGGGCCTGAGACGACTGAAATAGCTTTTAATAAGTTGTGATTCTTATCTACTATTCTTGGAATGTCTCCTTTTTCTAAATAGAACGCAAGAAAGTCAGGGTCACTTTTAACTAGATACTTGCTGCTGATCTAAATAAAGTCAGTTACTTTTGTTGCTGAGAAAGACACCTAAAAAGTGAGATTATTATCTGAGATTACTGCTAATTAAGTGCTTGAAGTTAAATGTTAAGCAGTTTCAGGGTGACTGATGAATCTTCCTCTGTTTCCTTTAATATGTGCCAGCAAGTGGCAAAAATGATGGATGACACAGGACAAACATTTTGACATGATGCCCATAAGTGTCAGGAGAAAGCACTGGGCATCTTCTCAAGGTACGTGCATGCAAAGACAGCAGAGTGGTGACAGAGGTATAACCTTGATGAAAAATTCAAAAAAGGGAAGAAGGCCAAATGTGAAAAAAGTACAAAAAAGGACACAAAGAGGAGTTGTACATATTCACAGTCTGTCAGTCTCCCCTTTTCTAATTTTGTCGCTCCTTCTCTATAAAGGGTTTCATTGTTTTTTTTCATCCTTTAGAGAGCGGACAATATGGTGCCACCATGAACCAAAGAAACTGACAAAGGCAATGAAGTTGGACTAGTTTGCCTGCACAAAATGGTTCATGTAATTTTTTTTTTTAAATAATCTTTTCATTTACCAGCGACTTGTCTGCTAATTCAATCGCACAGAGATACGGCTGTGTGCCCGGGGAAATGATGTCAGAGCATAAATGAACGCCCAGTACAAGGGCGTTCCACACGCCAAGTTTGGACACCGTGCCTGATGACGTATTCGTGGGACAAATCGTTCAGCCACTGATAGTGCAGTAATGGTGCACTATTACTGCACCACTTCTGGCAGAAAAAGGAGGAACTTTTTCATGCCCACATCTGTAATGTTGTTTATTACGCTTTTTCCTCGTAGTTACACTTTTTAGTGTCTCTCAGTTGATCTGGAAAGTTTGCTGACGGTAGAAGAATCCATAACTATTGCTTACAGTGTTTGAATTTACCGCGACCGTCTTCTTCCTGTATCAAAACTGTCGGGGACGCGGATGCAGCATCATCTGACGTCATATCTGCAGGGCAGCGTGGGAAATTCAGCCACCGGATCACAGCGCATTATGCAGCACACAGCCGGTTCAAGGCAACGGAAAGAGATGTGGGTGGGCTCGTTCTTTCTGGTTTTTAACGCTTCATCACCCATAAGTATTAAAAAAACTGGACATGCTTGTTTATTCGTTCGTAATTCCTGCCTCTAGTCCCTTTAACGTGTATAAAATTTAAAATTTTGTGTACAGTTTGGATGTGTCATTTACATCATAAATGCTTCTATTAGTTGGTTACATTTGCAGTGTACAGTGTACATGCCAATAATTTTTTTTTAATTTCAATGGATTTATTGGCATGACATGACAGTGCTTATATTGCCAAAGCATAACAATACAATTATATCAAACATATGCACAATATCAAACATATCATACAAACATTTAAAAACAGATTGTTTTGATCACAACATAGGCCTACGTATTTACAGGGTTATAGAATTATATGGTGTTTCCGTGGTCATCCCTCAGTCTGTGGCGGGGAGGACACATACTCAGCTGCTAGTCTGCAGCACTTTGCTTTCTCACCTAAGATATATTTTAATTTCTCTCCATCTGGGAGTGACTCAAATTCTGTACAGTGGTTTTTAAATCTGGGGAAGTACATTTGTCTAATTTCTTTATGTTTATCACAGTGGAGTAGGAAATGTTGCTCTGTCCCTATTTGTCCCTATGAGCAGAGC
>JALJCO010006238.1:0-62500 GCA_023101725.1 Atherinomorus stipes
ACGGGAGGTTCTCATGGCAGATGAGGTGGAGCGGGAGAAGGTTCTCATCATGGATGTGATGGGGCGGGGAAGTTCTCATCATGGATGCGGTGGAACGGGAGGTTCTCATCATGGATGGTGGTGGAACGGGAGGATTCTCATCATGGATGCGGTGGAACGGGGAGGTTCTCATCATGGATGCGGTGGAACGGGAGGTTCTCATCATGGATGTGGTGGAATGGGGGAGGTTCTCATAGTGGATGTGGTGGGGTGGGAAGTTCTCATCATGGGTGTGATGGAGCAGGAGGAGTTCTCATCATGGATGTGGTGGAACGGGAGGTTCTCATCATGGATGTGGTGGGGGGGTTTGTGGTGTGTTGGTGTGTGGTGGGCAGGGGAGGTTCTCATCATGGATGTGGTGGAACGGGAGGTTCTCATCATGGATGTGGTGGGGACGGGAGGTTCTCATCATGGATGTGGTGGAGCGCGAGGTTCTCATCATGGATGCGGTGGAGCGGGGGAGGTTCGCGGATGGGTGAAGGGGGTCATCATGGATGTGGTGGAGCGGGGAGGGTTCTAATCATGGATGTGGTGGAACGGGAGGATTTCTAATCATGGATGTGGTGGGATGGGAGGTTCTCATCATGGATGAGGTGGAACGGGGGAGGTTCTTCTTGAATATGGATGTGGTGGAACGGGAGGTTCTAATCATGGATGTGGTGGAACGGGGAGGGTTCTCATCATGGATGTGGTGGGAACGGGAGGTTCTCATCATTGATGTGGTGGAACGGGAGGTTCTAGTCATGGATGGGTGGAGCCGGGAAGCTTCTCATCATAGATGAGGTGGAACGGGAGGTTCTCATCATGGATGAGGTGGAGGCAGGGGGAGGTTCTCATCATGGATGAGGTGGAACGGGAGTTACCATCATGGATGTGGTGAGGCAGGAGTTCTCATCATGGATGTGGTGGGGGAGCGGGAGGTTCTCATCGTGGATGCGGTGGAACGGGAGGTTCTTATCATGGATGTGGTGGAACGGGAGGTTCTCATCATGGATGCGGTGGAATGGGAGGTTCTCGTCGTGGATGTGGTGGAACGGGAGGAGGTTCTCATCATGGATGGGGTTTCTGTGTGGATGTGGTGAGAGGTATTGGGGTGGAAGGGAGGTTCTCATCATGGATGTGGTGGAACGGGAGGTTCTCATCATGGATGCGGTGGAACGGGAGGTTCTCATCATGGATGTGGTGGAACGGGAGGTTCTCATCATGGATGCGGTGGAACGGGAGGTTCTCATCATGGATGCGGTGGAACGGGAGGTTCTCATCATGGATGTGGTGGAACGGGAGGTTCTAATCATGGGTGCGGTGGAACGGGAGGTTCTCATCATGGATGTGGTGGAACGGGAGCTTCTCATCATGGATGTGGTGGAACGGGAGCTTCTCATCATGGATGCGGTGGAACGGGAGGTTCTCATCATGGATGCGGTGGAACGGGAGCTTCTCATCATGGATGCGGTGGAACGGGAGGTTCTCATCATGGATGTGGTGGAACGGGAGCTTCTCATCATGGATGGGTGGAACGGGAGGTTCTCATCATGGATGTGGTGGAACGGGAGGTTCTCATCATGGATGTGGTGGAACGGGAGCTTCTCATCATGGATGTGGTGGAACGGGAGCTTCTCATCATGGATGCGGTGGAACGGGAGCTTCTCATCATGGATGCGGTGGAACGGGAGGTTCTCATCATGTATGTGGTGGAACGGGAGGTTCTCATCATGGATGTGGTGGAACGGGAGGTTCTCATCATGGATGTGGTGGAACGGGAGGTTCTCATCATGATGAGGTGGAACGGGAGGTTCTCATCATGGATGTGGTGGAACGGGAGGTTCTCATCATGGATGTGGTGGAACGGGAGGTTCTCATCATGGATGTGGTGGAACGGGAGGTTCTCATCATGGATGAGGTGGAACGGTAGGTTCTCTTCATGGATGCGGTGGAACGGGAGCTTCTCATCATGGATGTGGTGGAACGGGAGGTTCTCATCATGGATGCGGTGGAACGGGAGCTTCTCATCATGGATGTGGTGGAACGGGAGCTTCTCATCATGGATGTGGTGGAACGGGAGGTTCTCATCATGTATGTGGTGGAACGGGAGGTTCTCATCATGTATGTGGTGGAACGGGAGGTTCTCATCATGGATGTGGTGGAACGGGAGGTTCTCATCATGGATGAGGTGGAACGGGAGGTTCTCTTCATGGATGTGGTGGAACGGGAGGTTCTCATCACGGATGTGGTGGAACGGGAGGTTCTCATCATGGATGCGGTGGAACGGGAGGTTCTCATCATGGATGCGGTGGAACGGGAGGTTCTCATCATGGATGAGGTGGAACGGGAGGTTCTCATCATGGATGCGGTGGAACGGGAGGTTCTCTTCATGGATGCGGTGGAACGGGAGGTTCTCATCATGGATGTGCAGCCGACAAAACGAGCGGGACCCTGCGGTCACAATACGTCGCCATATATCCAAGGCAGAAGTCCCAGTCGGAAGTTTGTTCTTCATGTAACTTACTAAAATCTACCCCTGACCCTTCTCCTAACCGCAACCACCCGACTACACCATACGCTGTTTGCCAGCTGCAGATTTACTGTTAGCGGTGTTTTATTAACTTCTGCTGGAGACTTCCTGCATGGATTGGATGTATGGTGGCGTCTTATCGGTCATTGTAACTGCAGTTCGGTTCTCTTGGACAAATCTGCAGCAACTGAGTGATGCTGTCATGTCAATATGGAGCAAAATCTCTGAGGAATGTTTCCAGGACCTTGTTGAATCTATGACACCAATGATTAATGCAGTTCTGAAGGCAAACCTGGTACTGGCAAGGTGTACCTAATAAAGTGGCCAGTGAGTGTATATACTCCTAGAAACAAGGTCCAGGTTGAAAAAAAAGAAAGTTGTCCTTTAAAACGAGTTCCTGTATCACTGAAACGTTCCTCTTTAGGTACTTTAGTCTTATTTTGCGTGTGATGAGATATTGTGACTAGAAATTAGAAAAATCTACTTGCTAAGATTTGAGTTTTTGTGTCGTACAGCAGCTTCCGGATGCACGTCCGGAGCAGGTCCTGCTTTCTGAAGGTCGGCAACATGTAGACCTGTAAGATTAAAACTTCTCTTTGTAAATCTGCAGGAAGTCCGGGCTTCTGTGCGACTCTGAATCTCACAGAAGTGCAAAGCTAACATGTCCCACATACACACGGCCAAACGCACGGCCGGCTGGGAAATAATAATGACAAGTGTTCCTGCATGATTCCCACCGTGTCCAGGTCTTTCCCTGGATCCTGGACTCGGACGTTGTGCGGAGTGACGGCGGTTTTCTGGACCGAAGCAGCTCTGCGTCCGTCCACAGCGCAGATCGGGAACTTCCGGTGTGTCCGACGTCCCGCTGATGTACGAAACAACCACAGAACCAACGAGACAAAGCAACACTGTACAAAGCCGGTGATGTTCCAGCCTGCCCCGCCGAGGAGGAGGAGGAGGAGGAGGAGGAGGAAGAGTTACTGGATGCCCCGGAATAAACACATGGCAAACACCATGGCGAAGAGCTGCGGGAGGAACCAGACGCCGGATCAGGACAGAAACACTTCTGGGTTTAGGCATCCTGATCTGAGACTGAACAGGTTTTCATGTAGACCAGGTCACATGACCTCCCTGGAGGAACCAGTCCTGAACCTGCAGCGCTGCTCTGTGTCCACGGTCGGTGGACCAGCAGGTTCTGTTCCTGACTGGGACCACATCAGGGTTTGTTTCTAGCATCTCGGCCACATTGGACCGGGTCCTGCTCAAAACTACAAGACTAAGACTTTAAATACGGACTGAAGGATTCAATACGGACACAGACGGGCGTTCCCGGTTCGGAGACTGGAACGCCGCCTCCTTATTCACATGGGCCTCCCCAAGCTTGCCAACAACATCTGGGTTATTATCTGGGTTAGACATGCCAACATCCGGTCGCTAGTTAGCAATGTATGCCAACTATTTTTTTCTTGTAAGTTTCAAAAACAATTGTCTCGTAGTCAGAGTATATGACAGGCAGCATAGCGCTACTATCAGTAAGATAAGCAAGTAGATAAATGTTCGCCAATAAAGCTTAACAAGCTTACGTTTGATTCATGTGTTGTGTAAACTGAGAGCATTATTACACGAGCTAGGACAGCATAGAGCTAACGTACCATTAGCAAGCTAAAAAAAAAGTAGCTGAACGCCAATAAAGCGTAAGAGAAAACATGATTACCCGGTGAGAGATTATGTCAGTAAGGTGATTATTGTTATTTCACGGCGTATCACTGTAACTCTTGTGTTTTTATTGTATCTGAGTCTGATATTAATAATAGCGACTAGCTTGTCTCAGGAGCAGCTAACGTCTTAATGTCATCGGTCCATCAGCAACGCGGCTATTTGTAGTTATCAGCTAAAAGCCCCGTTTCCACCAGCGGGTCTGGTTCGGGTCGGGCCGGATTGGTCCACGTTTTTTTGCATCTCCACAGATAAAAACTGGGACGGGTACCCTTATATCCGACCCGAGCCGGCCTACTTTTGGGACCCTTCAGTAGGGGTACTGATCTAACCGATCCGGACCAAAGAGGTGGAGCTAACACAGCAATCTGTTGATTCGTATAAGAATCAATCACTTCCCGCGTGACCCGGCGTAAAAACAAAGCAGGGGGGGGGGGGGACTCCTTTGTTTCTGTCACGTGTGCTGTTCGGCGATGATGTCACGCGATCATGTAGCATCGCTGTCGGGTTAATACTCCACCTCCAGGTAAGGGGACGGCTGCTGTGGGGACGCAACATGAAATCAGAACATCCGTACCAAAACCCACCCGATCCGACCGCGCGACGCGGAGGGGGAAGGGGGGGGGGTGGGTGGGAGAGGAATTTTAAAAAATTTGATTTAATAAAAATAAGTTTTTTATGGGGGTATTATTTTTTATAAAAAGAAAAAATAAAAAAATAAAAAAAAAAAAAAAAAAAAAAAAAGAAGAAAAAAAAAAAAAAAAAAAAAAAAAAAAAAAAAAAAAAAAAAAGAGAAAGAAGAAAGAAAAAAAAAAAACACAATAAATAAAAAAAAAAAAAAGAAAAAAAGAAAAAAAAAAAAAAAAAAAGAATAGATTAAAACAATAAATATACAAAATTTTATGACTAATTCTAATCCGGGGGCAATTCTTGCTCACACTCCACCTCGGGAGATGGCGGCAGCGCGCTAAAAACTCCTTGCAAACCACCATTATATGATAAAAGAAGAAGTAGTAGAAGAAGAAGAAGAAGTACTCTCGCAGTAGTCGGAGCACATGAACATGAACGTGGCATCGGTCAGTACAGGTAACGTTAGCAAAGACCTGAAATTACAAACGCCCAACACTCTCAAAGCCTCTGTCTGGCAATACTTTGGGTTCAGAAATGCTCAGGACGGTGAGCTTGACAAAAGCAAAGCGATTTGTACGACACGCCAAATGGAAGTCAAATATGTTGGAAATACAACCAATCTCAACAACCACATGTGACGTCACCCAGAACTCGTGTCCAAGCAGTCTGCCGGGCCGCAACAGATGAAACTTCAGCAAACTCTAAAGCTACCTGCTAATTCTTCACGTTCCCAAAGACTAACAGAGGCGATTACGGCCTTTATCTGCAAAGATACGCGCCCGTATTCAGTTGTTGAAAACAGCTAATGAAGGTAGCAGAACCGCATCATGTCATGGTGTCTCACAAACGTCTGTCTGAAGAAGTCATCCCAAACACGTACCAGTCTGTAAAATAAAATGTGGGAAGTAGCCTTCAGCCAGCAGAGCGGGTGTTCATTACAACTGATACGAGGACATCTGTCGCTGCATGAGTGTGACGGCACACGACATAGACGAGGAGTGGAACCTGATCTCGTACGCACTGCAGATGCAGACTACAGAAGTTGAAACGGATCGTCGTTCTGCCAGTCTGGCTGAAATGTCTTCAGCAGCTCTACAGGAGCGGGGTTGACGAACAAAGACGCAGTCATACGCGACATCAACGCGGCCCGACAACGCGGCCAATGTGGTCCGTGCGGTTGCTAACACACGTTGGCTGCTTTGCACACATCATTAATTTCGCTTTGCAAGCTGGTCTCAAACTCCCGAATATTGCACGCCTGCTTGGGAGAGTGAGACACGTTGCAAAAATCTCTCATCGTAGTACAACAGCTACGTCAGCGGCTGAAACGTCCTCCTGGAGTTCTCACATCACAACAGCCGACAGCCTCGGGACGGTTACAAGTCCTGATTTTTATGTTGTAATGGAGACGTCATGGAGACATTATGAGGACAAGATGGAGACGTCATGAGGACAAGCTAGTCGCTATTATTAATATCAGATTTGGATACAATAAAGGTAAAATACGTTTCACTGGGTAATCATGTTTTCTCTGGGAGGCAGAGGTGAGCATGGAACACGTTTTGAATAAAATGGCAGCGTTTCCAGCGTTTCCAGCGTCTCCTGCGAAAAACTTTGATTGGTCGATAAAACGCGACCGGGAACGCCCAGGCTGCAGCCAGACCCTTCTCGAAGGATTCCTCACAGGACGGACATTTCAACACAGTTTCTGACTAATGAAATGAAGGATCAGTTCCAGAGAGCAGGTCCTACTAACGGCAAGTCCACAGAGGAACTCTGAGGTTCTGGATCCAGATCAGCTGCTTAAAACTGGTTCCACAAACTCCAAACATCTTTACCCAGAGCTAGGAACCACAATAAAATCTATCATCAGACTAGAATCCACCGGTCCTCTGAATGCATATTTAACCAGAATAAACTGGAATCCACCTGTCCTCTGAATGGATATTTAACCAGATTAAACTGGAATCCACCGGTCCTCTGACTGGGTATTTAACCGGATTAAACTGGAATCCACCTGTCCTCTGACTGGATATTTAACCAGATTAAACTGGAATCCACCTGTCCTCTGACTGGATATTTAACCGGATTAAACTGGAATCCACCTGTCCTCTGACTGGATATTTAACCGGATTAAACTGGAATCCACCTGTCCTCTGACTGGATATTTAACCAGATAACTGGATCACCAGATAAAACTGGTCCTGTTGACTGGATATTTAACAGAATATCTGGTCCCTGTTTGACTGGATATTTAACCAGATTAAACTGGAATCCACCTGTCCTCTGACTGGATATTTAACCAGATAAAACTGGATCCACCTGTCCTTGACTGGATATTTAACCAGAATATACTGGAATCCACCTGTCCTTGACTAGATATTTAACCGGATTAAACTGGAATCCACCTGTCCTCTGACTGGATATTTAACCAGATAAAACTGGAATCCACCTGTCCTCTGACTGGATATTTAACCGGATTAAACTGGAATCCACCTGTCCTCTGACTGGATATTTAACCAGATTAAACTGGAATCCATGTGTACTGGAATTACCAGATAAAACTGGAATCCACCTGTCCTCTGACTGGATATTTAACCAGATTAAACTGGAATCCACCTGTCCTCTGACTGGATATTTAACCAGATTAAACTGGAATCCACCTGTCCTCTGACTGGATATTTAACCAGATTAAACTGGAATCCACCTGTCCTCTGACTGGATATTTAACCAGATTAAACTGGAATCCACCTGTCCTCTGACTGGATATTTAACCGGATTAAACTGGAATCCACCTGTCCTCTGACTGGATATTTAACCAGATTAAACTGGAATCCACCTGTCCTCTGACTGGATATTTAACCGGATTAAACTGGAATCCACCTGTCCTCTGACTGGATATTTAACCAGATTAAACTGGAATCCACCTGTCCTCTGACTGGATATTTAACCGGATTAAACTGGAATCCACCTGTCCTCTGACTGGATATTTAACCGGATTAAACTGGAATCCACCTGTCCTCTGACTGGGTATTTAACCGGATTAAACTGGAATCCACCTGTCCTCTGACTGGGTATTTAACCGGATTAAACTGGAATCCACCTGTCCTCTGACTGGGTATTTAACCGGATTAAACTGGAATCCACCTGTCCTCTGACTGGATATTTAACCAGATTAAACTGGAATCCA
The DNA here is from genome assembly GCA_023101725.1 of Atherinomorus stipes. Lineage (NCBI taxonomy): Eukaryota > Metazoa > Chordata > Actinopteri > Atheriniformes > Atherinidae > Atherinomorus > Atherinomorus stipes. Next base: position 8,088 of record JALJCO010006238.1, read on the forward strand.
CCGGTCCTCTGACTGGATATTTAACCGGATTAAACTGGACTCCACCTGTCCTCTGACTGGGTATTTAACCGGATTAAACTGGAATCCACCGGTCCTCTGACTGGATATTTAATCGGATTAAAGCTTCATTTAAACTGGAGCGTGTAACTTATTGGTGGATGGAATAAACTCTGTGCAAGGAGTTTAACTTCAGAGTCAGTTACCATGGAAACTGGTCTTTCCCTCAAGTCAGGGTTAAGATAATCAGAGTTTCTGTGTAACCTGCTTTCTGGAACGTCTGCTGGCCTAGATGCACAAAAACATCAAAACAAACAAAGTGTCTGCTTACAATCCAGCCTCTGTGGAACAAACACAAACCTCGATTGTGAGCACCACGATGGCCAGAGCTCCTGCTGCGTAGATGTAGTTCTCAAAGTATTCGACCACTGCTGAGTAACAGCCCTGCATGTAAAACAAACATTATAAAATATGGAATAATCCGGCTTTTTCACTTAAATGTTTGCGATGAATTCAGCTCTCGTCTACGCTTAGAGCATGAAATAGAAAATACAGCTCCACCCATTCCTGTCGTTTCAGGACGGAGCGGATTCTAACTCCACCATCGAGTTCAGACTAAAACTGTCCAGAGCAGCAAGATTTATGATGATGAATGAAGATGATGAAAAAACTAAAAGTAAAAGAAAAATATTCAAAATCCAAAGCTAACAAAATGCAAATATATGGATAGAAAAATAAATAACAAAAATTAATCAAAATGAAATAAATAGGACAAAACCAGAAACAGGTCAAACTACAGGAAATAAATCAGGACACACAAGAAAACAAGATTTCTACATTCATCAGGAAACAAAGTTGTAAATGAAATCAGAAACGTCTGTCGACTTCATCGGATGTTTCTGGAATGAAAAACAAAAACAATCTGATTTATTTTTTAACCTTGTTGTGTATGAAGGTCACGCCGCTGCTCACACACTGATCCACGCCACTGTCGCCAAGGTAACCGCTCCTCTGGCAACAGGACTCGGGGACCATCTTCACCGGGTTCAGGAGCCTGAAGAGACTTTCATCGAAGTCTTCGGGTCCGCTGATGCCGCAGCAGTCGAACTGTCCAGAGAGACAGGAAGCAGACAGACGTTAACGCCGAGGAAGACATCGACCGACCGTTAGCCGACCGTTAGCTGATTGTTAGCCGATGGTTAGCTGACCGTTAGCCGACTGTTAGCCGACCGTCAGCTGATTGTTAGCTGACCAACAGCCGACTGTCAGCCGACAGTTAGCCGACCGTCAGCCGACTGTTAGCCGACTGTTAGCCGACCGTCAGACGACTGTTAGCCGACCGTCAGACGACTGTTAGCCGACCATCAGACGACTGTTAGCCGACCGTCAGACGACTGTAAGCCGACTGTTAGCCGACCGTCAGACGACTGGTAACCGACCGTCAGACGACTGTAAGCTGACTGTTAGCCGACCGTCAGACGACTGTTAGCCGACCGTAGCGACTGTTCCGACCGTAGCGCTGTAGCCGACTGTTAGCCGACCGTCCGACGACTGTTAGCCGACTGTTAACCGACCGTCAGACGACTGTAAGCCGACTGTTAACCGACCGTCAGACGACTGTAAGCCGACTGTTAGCCGACCGTCAGACGACTGTTAGTTGAATGTCAGCGGACTGTTAGCCGACCGTCAGACGACTGTTAGTTGAATGTCAGCGGACTGTTAGCCGACCGTCAGACGACTTTTAGCCGACCATCAGACGACTATTAGCCGACCGTCAGACGACTGCAAGCCGACTGTCAGACGACTGTTAGCCGACCGTCAGACGACTGTTAGCCGACCGTCAGACGACTGTTAGCCGACTGTTAGCCGACCGTCAGACGACTGTTAGCTGACTGTTAGCCGACCGTCAGACAACTGTTAACCGACCGTCAGACGACTATTAACCGACCGTCAGACGACTGTTAGCCGACTGTCAGACGACTGTTAACCGACCGTCAGACGACTGTAAGCCGACTGTTAGCCGACCGTCAGACGACTGTTAGCTGACTGTTAACCGACCGTCAGACGACTGTAAGCCGACTGTTAGCCGACCGTCAGACGACTGTTAGCCGACTGTTAGCCGACCGTCAGACGACTGTTAGTTGAATGTCAGCGGACTGTTAGCCCACCGTCAGACGACTGTTAGCCGACCGTCAGACGACTGTTAACCGACCGTCAAACGACTTTTAGCCGACCATCAGACGACTATTAGCCGACCGTCAGACGACTGCAAGCCGACTGTCAGACGACTGTTAGCCGACTGTTAGCCGACTGTTAGCTGACCGTCAGACGACTGTTAGCCGACCGTCAGATGACTGTTAGCTGACTGTTAGCCGACCGTCAGACAACTGTTAACCGACCGTCAGACGACTGTTAGCCGACCGTCAGACGACTGTTAGCCGACCGTCAGCCGACTGTTAGCCGACCATCAGCCGACTGTTAGCCGACCATCAGACGACTGATAGCTGACCGTCAGCCGACTGTTAGCCGACCATTAGCCGACTGTTAGCCGACCGTCAGCCGACTGTTAGCCGACCGTCAGCCGACTGTTAGCCGACCATCAGCTGACCGTTAGCCGTCCATCAGCCGATTATGCTGCTGCCTACAGACACCTCACCGTGGTCATGATGGCGTTCCAGGTGGTGGTGAAGACGTCGGTGTTGTTTCGACCTTGGTAGTGACGCTTCAGCTCCCTGGTGAAATATTCTCTGGTCAGCTGTGATGACAGAAACAAGATGGAGGTCAGAGCCGCCACCACCAGAAATCCACCCAATCAAAGATGAACAACTATCAGCGGGCCCAGACCCTAAAACGCCACCCAGAAAGCCAGTCCACCACAATCCCACTGGTTCAGTTCCAGTCTGAAGCCAGGCTGAACGCAGTAGACCTCCAGTTTAAAACCACATTCAGAACCAGTATAAAACCAGTGGGAGGGGCAAAGATGTGAGGATGAGGATGAGGAGAGGGACACAGACGCACCACAACCCCAACTAAAGAAGAGTGAGTCATGAAAGGTGTCAGAAGAGACCAGGTGGTGTTTCTCTGAGAACGGCGACCAATCACAGTCTGATCCAGGTTCAGTTTACTCACATGTTCTCTGAAGAGGAACGCCAGGATGGCCACGGCCAGCTCCGCCAGGAAGATGAGGAGGATGAGCATGAAGAACTGAGAGAAAACACATCATCATCCATCTGACACAGTCTCATCCACTCTTCCTGGTTAGTGGACATAAACCCGGTTATTTTACGTGTAACCGACTCACGAACAGCAGCAGACATTTGTTCTCCCGGATGGCTCCGCAGCATCCCAGGAAGCCCAGCAGGAACAGCATGCCCCCCATGGCCAGGATGACGTAGACCCCGGTGAAGAGCAGGGGGTTGACGGCCACAATCTCCCTGAAGCCCATGGGGTCCACCAGCACCCAAACCCCGACCCCCAGCAGGAAGGAGCCGCCCAGCTGAGAGAGGATGAAGATGGAGGAGGTGAGCTGCTCTGACACGTCCAACGCTTCAACCGCATCCTGACGGGTCCACGGCGTAACCATGGATACGGATCTGAGTTTTCATTGTTGGTTCATTATAAATGAAATTGTTTCTAAAACATTATTTTAATGACCAGAAATGATTTCACATGCACAGGTCGCTCCTAGCGCCCCCTGGTGGTACCATGGCTCCATGATGTAACTGACAAAAACGCCAGAACTTCGTGCATCTGCCTACGATGCAAGAACTACGGAAGAGGATGAGGGCCACTGAAGAAGAAATAAAACATTCTAAGAAAAAAGTCAGAATTCTGAGATTAAAGACTTTTCAGAAATTGAAAAAGAATTTCCTGAAAATATTTTTTTAAATGTTCTGGAAAAGTCTGAGATTTAAGTCAGAATTTAGACTTTTTCTGAAATTGAAAAAAAAAAATTCCTGAAAATTTATTTTCTATAAATGTTCTGTAAAAAGTCCAAATTCTGACTTTTTTTCTCAGAATTTTATTTTATTTTTGTCTTCAGTGACCCTAATCCTCTTCCATAAAGAACAGCTGAATCTGGAGGAACAAAGCAAAAATGTCAAATCTCACAATCTGAATTAAATGCTGACACTGAAGAATGAATGTTTCCAACTAGAATGACGGCGAGATTAAAATTTGTGGTTTTAGTTGAAGTTAATGAGCCATTTTTGGCCACGAAGGTCTCCAGAGGGAGAATCTGATACGACATAAAATATACAAATACAATCAAGTCAGTTTGTTGCTAGTCTTGGACATATTCAAGACTCTAATCCCCACCAATGACACGTCCTCCAGCTATTCATTATTTATTGACTGAAACTAGTTAGCAGGTTAGCAGCTAGTTGTGGAAAGATGAAAGAGCATCATCAATGATTCCGTCTCCAGATGCGGCTTCTGATTCCCACCAACACAAACTCCTTTATTTTCTGTTTTGATGGAAAACCAGAGCTTTAATCAAAGATCACATCAAAGGACTGACAGACACCCGTCTGAATGTCAAACAGAAAAAGTCTCCGCACTCACAAAGATGAAGAAGTTGAAGATGAACATCAGGTACTTCATGCAGCTGAGGCAGTCGCCCTCCATGGCTGAAACGTCCTCCTGGGGACAGAAAAACGGAGTTCTCACATCACAACAGCCGACAGCCTCGGGACGGTTACAAGTCCTGATTTATACGTTGTAATGGAGACGTGATGGAGACAACATAAGGACATGATGGAGACGTGATGGAGACAACATAAGGACATGATGGAGACGTGATGGAGACAACATAAGGACATGATGGAGACATGATGGAGACGTGATGAGGACAAGATGGAGACGTAATGGAGACGTCATGAGGACAAGATGGAGACGTAATGGAAACGTCATGAGGACAAGATGGCAATGTCATGAGGAAATGATGGAGACGTAATAAGGACAATATGGAGACGTGATGGAGATGTCATGAGGACAAGATGGCAACGTCATGAGGACAAGATGGAGACGTAATGAGGACAAGATGAAGACGTGATGGAGACGTCATGAGGACAAGATGGCAACGTCATGAGGACATGATGGAGACGTAATGAGGACAAGATGAAGACGTGATGGAGACATCATGAGGACATGATGGCAACGTCATGAGGACATGACGGAGACGTGATGAGGACATGATTGAAACGTAATGAGGACATGACGGAAATGTCAGAGGACAAGATGGAGACGTGACGGAGACGTCATGAGGACAAGATAAAGACCTAATGGGGACATGATAGAGACGTAATGGGGACATGATAGAGACGTAATGGGACATGATGTAGACACAATGGGGACATGATGGAGACATAATGGGGACATGATGGAGATGTAATGGGAACATGATGTAGACACAATGGGGACATGATGGAGATGTAATGGGGACATGATGGAGACGTAATAAGGACAAGATGGAGACGTGATGGAGACGTCATGAGGACAAGATGAAGATGTGATGGAGACATCATGAGGACATGATAGCAACGTCATGAGGACATGATGGAGAGGTGATGAGGACAAGATGGAGACGTGATGGAGATGTGATGAGGACAAGATGGCAACGTCATGAGGACATGATGGAGACGTAATGAGGACAAGATGAAGACGTGATGGAGACATCATGAGGACAAGATGGCAACGTCATGAGGACATGATGGAGACGTAATGAGGACAAGATGAAGACGTGATGGAGACATCATGAGGACATGATGGCAACGGTCATGAGGACATGATGAGACATGATGGAGACATCATGAGGAAATGATGGCAACATCATTAGGACATGATGGAGACGTAATGAGGACATGATGGAGACGTAATGAGGACAAGATGGAGACGTGACGGAGATGTCATGAGGACAAGATAAAGACCTAATGGGGACATGATAGACGTGTAATGGGGACATGATAGAGACGTAATGGGGACATGATGGAGATGCAATGGGGACGTGATGGAGACGTCATGAGGACAAGATGAAGACCTAATGGGGACATGATAGAGACGTCATTAGGACATTATAGAGACATAATGGGGACATGATGGAGACGTAATGGGGACATTATAGAGACATAATGGGGACATGATGGAGATACAATGGGGACATGATGTAGACACATTGGGGACATGATGGAGATTTAATGGGGACATGATAGAGACGTAATGGGGACATGATGTAGACATAATGGGGACATGATGGAGATGTAATGGGGACATGATGGAGACATAATGTAGACACAATGGGGACATGATGGAGATGTAATGGGGACATGATGAAGTAATGGGGACATGATGTAGACACAATGGGGACATGATAGAGACGTCATTAGGACATGATAGAGACGTAATGGGGACATGATGGAGACGTAATGGGGACATGATGTGGACACAATGTGGACATGATGGAGATGTAATGGGGACATGATGAAGACATAATGGGGACATGATGTAGACACAATGGGGACATGATGGAGATGTAATGGGGACATGATGAAGTAATGGGGACATGATGTAGACACAATGGGGACATGATAGAGACGTAATTAGGACATGATAGAGACGTAATGGGGACATGATGTAGACGTAATGGGGACATGATGTAGACACAATGGGGACATAATGGAGACATAATGGGGACATGATGGAGATGTAATGGGGACATAAAAGAGACGTAATGGGGACATGATGGAGACATAATGGGGACATGATGGAGACACAATGGAGACATGATGGAGATGTAATGGGGACATGATGGAGACACAATGGGGACATGATGTAGACACAATGGGGACATGATGGAGATGTAATGGTAACATGATGTAGACACAATGGGGACATGATGTAGACACAATGGAGACATGATGGAGATGTAATGGGGACATGATAGAGACGTAATGGGGACATGATGTGGACACAATGGGGACATGATGTAGACATAATGGGGACATGATGGAGATGTAATGGGGACTTGATGGAGATGTAATGGGGACATGATGTAGACATAATGGGGACATGATGGAGATGTAATGGGGACTTGATGGAGATGTAATGGGGACATGATGGAGACCTAATGGGGACATGATGGAGACGTAATGGGGACATGATGGAGACGTAATGGGGACATGATGGAGACATAATGGGGACATGATGGAGACATAATGGGGACATGATGGAGACATAATGGGGACATGATGGAGACACAATGGGGACATGATGGAGATGTAATGGGGACATGATGAAGTAATGGGGACATGATGGAGACACAATGGGGACATGATGTAGACACAATGGAGACATGATGGAGATGTAATGGGGACATAAAAGAGACGTAATGGGGACATGATGGAGACATAATGGGGACATGATGGAGACAAAATGGGGACATGATGGAGACGTAATGGGGACATGATGGAGACATAACCGGGACGTAGGGGGAACATTTGGGGAATTTTCATAGAGAATCCACCATTTATCTGTAAAGCATTTCAAAAGAGAAAAAGAAGCTAAAACAGCACAAAGATCAGGAACTAAAACGCAGACAGAGATCAAAATAAAAATAAAAGATAAATAAATAAACAGCAACAGTAGAAGTTTCTAGTGAAAGTAAAACATTCCTTTCTGGTTTGAAGGTCGGGGAGAAAAAACTGAACGAGGAGCTGAAACTGGGAAAACTGCATCTCCTCTGGATTTATAAAACCTGGAATTTCAGTCTGGACCTCAAAGAGGTTCTGATCCAAAACCGGGTCAGGAACAGGAGAACAAAGCTGCTCAGACCAGATTAATCTCTGGATGTTCATAAAGACATGACGGGCGTCTCTGAAATCAGCTGAGGGGATCTGGACCGGGTCGTGCAGGACGCGATTCTGACAGGGCGTCCCCTGTGAGACAGCGGGGACAGAGGGACACTGGACAGCCATCAGCGGGGGCGTGACGGGTCCTGATGGTGTTTACCAGAGAAGCTGACGGGCCACCTGTCAGCTGCTTCTGTTCGCTTCGGTGACATTTCAGATGCTGGAGATCCTCCATGTGCTGATCACTGCTCATCTTCATCAGTTCTCACTGCTCATCTTCATCAGTTCTCACTGCTCATCTTCATCAGTTCTCACTGCTCATCTTCATCAGTCACACGGACGTGATGAAGAGGAAACAAAAACAGAGACACAAACGAGTCCCGCAGACCCGAAACGTCTTCATTCATCATTTCCTCTGAATGCAACACCATTCATGTTGCTGCTCACAAAAAAGGCCCAGTCAGCATCAGAACCTTTAATCCCAGTCAGTATCAGAACCTTTAATCCCAGTCAGCATCCAGAACCTTTAATCCCAGTCAGCATCAGAACCTTTAATCCCAGTCAGCATCAGAACCTTTAATCCCAGTCAGCATCAGAACCTTTAATCCCAGTCAGCATCAGAACCTTTAATCCCAGTCAGTATCTAGAACCTTTAATCCCAGTCAGCATCCAGAACCTTTAATTCCAGTCAGCATCAGAACCTTTAATCCCAGTCAGCATCAGAACCTTTAATCCCAGTCAGCATCAGAACCTTTAATCCCAGTCAGCATCTAGAACCTTTAATCCCAGTCAGCATCCAGAACCTTTAATTCCAGTCAGCATCAGAACCTTTAATCCCAGTCAGCATCAGAACCTTTAATCCCAGTCAGCATCAGAACCTTTAATCCCAGTCAGCATCTAGAACCTTTAATCCCAGTCAGCATCCAGAACCTTTAATTCCAGTCAGCATCAGAACCTTTAATCCCAGTCAGCATCTAGAACCTTTAATCCCAGTCAGCATCAGAACCTTTAATCCCAGTCAGCATCTAGAACCTTTAATCCCAGTCAGCATCCAGAACCTTTAATTCCAGTCAGCATCAGAACCTTTAATCCCAGTCAGCTTCAGAACCTTTAATCCCAGTCAGCATCAGAACCTTTAATCCCAGTCAGCATCAGAACCTTTAATCCCAGTCAGCACCAGAACCTTTAATCCCAGTCAGCATCTAGAACCTTTAATCCCAGTCAGCATCAGAACCTTTAATCCCAGTCAGCATCAGAACCTTTAATCCCAGTCAGTATCAGAACCTTTAATCCCAGTCAGCATCAGAACCTTTAATCCCAGTCAGTATCAGAACCTTTAATCCCAGTCAGCATCAGAACCTTTAATCCCAGTCAGCATCAGAACCTTTAATCCCAGTCAGTATCTAGAACCTTTAATCCCAGTCAGCATCAGAACCTTTAATCCCAGTCAGTATCAGAACCTTTAATCCCAGTCAGCTTCAGAACCTTTAATCCCAGTCAGCATCTAGAACCTTTAATCCCAGTCAGCATCAGAACCTTTAATCCCAGTCAGCTTCAGAACCTTTAATCCCAGTCAGCATCAGAACCTTTAATCCCAGTCAGCATCTACAACCTTTAATCCCAGTCAGTACCAGAACCTTTAATCTCAGTCAGCATCAGAACCTTTAATCCCAGTCAGCATCAGAACCTTTAATCCCAGTCAGTATCAGAACCTTTAATCCCAGTCAATACCAGAACCATTAATCCCAGTCAGCATCTACAACCTTTAATCCCAGTCAGCACCAGAACCTTTAATCCCAGTCAGCATCAGAACCTTTAATCCCAGTCAGCATCAGAACCTTTAATCCCAGTCAGCACCAGAACCTTTAATCCCAGTCAGCATCTACAACCTTTAATCCCAGTCAGCACCAGAACCTTTAATCCCAGTCAGCATCAGAACCTTTAATCCCAGTCAGCATCAGAACCTTTAATCCCAGTCAGCATCAGAACCTTTAATCCCAGTCAGCATCAGAACCTTTAATCCCAGTCAGCACCAGAACTTTAATCCCAGTCAGCATCAGAACCTTTAATCCCAGTCAGCACCAGAACTTTAATCCCAGTCAGCATCAGAACCTTTAATCCCAGTCAGCACCAGAACTTTAATCCCAGTCAGCATCAGAACCTTTAATCCCAGTCAGCACCAGAATTTTAATCCCAGTCAGCATCAGAACCTTTAATCCCAGTCAGCACCAGAACTTTAATCCCAGTCAGCATCAGAACCTTTAATCCCAATCAGTACCAGAACCTTTAATCCCAGTCAGCATCAGAACCTTTAATCCCAGTCAGCATCAGAACCTTTAATCCCAGTCAGCATCAGAACCTTTAATCCCAATCAGTACCAGAACCTTTAATCCCTGTCAGCATCAGAACCTTTAATCCCAGTCAGCATCAGAACCTTTAATCCCAGTCAGCATCAGAACCTTTAATCCCAATCAGTACCAGAACCTTTAATCCCAGTCAGCATCAGAACCTTTAATCCCAGTCAGCATCAGAACCTTTAATCCCAGTCAGCATCAGAACATTTAATCCCAGTCAGCATCAGAACATTTAATCCCAGTCAGCATCAGAACATTTAATCCCAGTCAGCATCAGAACCTTTAATCCCAGTCAGCATCAGAACATTTAATCCCAGTCAGCATCAGAACCTTTAATCCCAGTCAGCATCAGAACCTTTAATCCCAGTCAGCATCAGAACATTTAATCCCAGTCACCATCAGAACCTTTAATCCCAGTCAGTATCAGAACCTTTAATCCCAGTCAGCATCAGAACCTTTATCAGAGCAAAGTAATATCAGCTGCTTTAGTCCTGATTGATGCCTTTCAAAAGGTTTCTCATCACCAAGGTGTCAGACAAGAAGCATTGCATGATGGGTAAAAGCAAAGAGCAACCTCATTATTGCAAACACGCTGAAGGCATTGGTTCCAGGTGCATTTGTAAACTTGTGAAAGTTCCAGTGAGCACCATTGGGACCATCATCCGGAAGTGGAAAGAACACGGCATGGTCATAAAGCGGCCACGGCCAGGTGCTCCTCACAAGATTTCAGACAGAGGAGTCAGAACAATCATCAGAAAGGTTCTCCAACAGCCCAGGACCACTCGTGGAGAGCTTCAGAAAGACCTGGAACCAGCAGCTACAGTTGTTTCAGAGAAAACACGAACCGCCATGGCCTTCATGCACGCACACCACACAAGACTCCATTTCTGAAGAAGAAGCAGGTTGATGCTGGTTTGAAGTTTGCAACACAACATCTGGACAAACCCATGAGATTCTGGGAAACATAGTCTGGTCAGATGAGACCAGAACTGAACTCTGCAGATGTCATAAGACACAACATGTTTGGAGGAGAAACGGCACCAAAAACACCATAGCAACAGTGAAGTTTGGAGGTGGGAGCATCATGGTGGGGGCTGTTTTTCAGACTTTATATGATTGAAGGAAGAATGAACGGAGGAAAGTAGAGACATTCTGGACCAGAATCAGACCTGAGCAACGTTTTCCACCGGTTTCTGCGTACAGGAGGCGTCTGGATGCTGGAACCACCAACAAAGGTTTTTACACGTAGTAGGAAATAAATATCAGTAAGTATTCAATACTTAGGTGTAATATAGTGAAATGTCACAGGTAATAACTTCATTCATGGACATAAATGTTAGCATTTCTTTGTATGTGTGCATTAGTTGGGTTGTTGCCGACATCTGGTGAAAACTTCATGTGAATATCTCTACTAGAAATATATTTTCTGATAAAAATGTTGACGTGTGTGATTCTTTTCCGCTGTAATTCTTTTACGATTCTGAGAATCTGCATTTCCTCTTTAGTTCACAGAAAAACCTGAGTGGTTTTACTGGACATCAGCAGACTCAAACATGTATGAAAGGCTGGTTTCTGGAGAATGAACGTGAGTGACAACAGATGTTACAGTGGGAGGACCATCATCATCATCATCATCACCACCCTGTGCTGGCTAAAAAATGGTCGCAGCTTTGTGAGCACATGAACACGCGGGGGAGACGGTGAATTATCTGCTTTCACACACTTCAGCTCTGAGTAAGAGCAGGTGGGGGAGGAAAACACGGAGGAGGAGGAGGAGGAGGAGGAGGATGAAGGGCAACCAGCATTCAGCCTTGATGTGAAAGTTTCTGTCTGAAAGTCAAACTGCTGCTGAAAACATTGATTTTTGTTTCCACCGCTGGGCTGAATAAGAACTGTCACTTCCAGTAAATCAGAGGAAATCACCTGAAACGCCGTGAAAACAAAAGTGAAAGGGGTGAAAACGTAAATCCCTCATCAGAGACTCCGGCGGACGCCGAGTCTCCGGCCATCTGCAGATCAGCGCAGGTCTGGCTTTTATTTTCAGTCCCAGGCGGGATCGTGTACTTCAGCAGAGTCCGGGTTTCAGATCCTCTCCAAGGAGGAACCGAGTACAAGAAACAAGGAGGACTTTGGATTTGACGCTGATTTCACTGGTCTTTCATTTTATTTGGGGAATTTAACAAAGATCTGCATAACAGAGACAGATACTTACTGAAGATCCTGATGGTAGCGAGTAAGAAAGCAATAAGCAGATGCTGCCTCCCAGCCTGCATCTAGGGCTGTGATATACTGATATGATATATTTACATTTTAGATTTTTTTGCTTCATTTTTTTGTAATGACCCGGCTGCACCTCGACTGACTACAAAGAGGTCATCTGATTATTTAATGAGGTCTGGAAAAAACATCAATACACTGAAATATCGCGATATTTTCATATGCCGATACCATATCTAGATTTAAAAACGTATCGATCTATTTTACAAATGAAATCTCATGAAATACCATCGTTTTGTTACGAAATCTCATGAGATTTTATGAAATGCTGCAAAATTTTGTAACAAAACGATGAAATCTCACGGTATTTCGTGAAATCTCATGAAATATCGCGATATTTTCATATGCCGATACCATATCTAGATTTAAAAACGTGTGATCGATCTATTTTACAAATGAAATCTCGTGAAATATCATAGTTTCCTTACGAAATCCCATGAGATTTTATGAAATGCTGCAAAATTTTGTAACAGAACGATGAAATCTCACGGTATTTCGTGAAATCTCATGAAATATCGCGATATTTTCATATGCCGATACCATATCTAGATTTAAAAACGTGTGATCGATCTATTTTACAAATGAAATCTCGTGAAATATCAATCTTCGTTACGAAATCTCATGAGATTTTATGAAATGCTGCAAAATTTTGTAACAGAACAATGAAATCTCACGGTATTTCGTGAAATCTCATGAAATATCGCGATATTTTCATATGCCGTTACCATATCTAGATTTAAAAACGTGTGATTGATCTATTTTACAAATGAAATCTCGTGAAATGTCATTGTTTCGTTACGAAATCTCATGAGATTTTATGAAATGCTGCAAAATTTTGTAACAGAACGATGAAATCTCACGGTATTTCGTGGAATCTCATGAAATATCGCGATATTTTCATATGCCGATACCATATCTAGATTTAAAAACGTGTGATCGATCTATTTTACAAATAAAATCTCGTGAAATATCATAGTTTCCTTACGAAATCCCATGAGATTTTATGAAATGCTGCAAAATTTTGTAACAGAACGATGAAATCTCACGGTATTTCGTGAAATCTCATGAAATATCGCGATATTTTCATATGCCGATACCATATCTAGATTTAAAAACGTGTGATCGATCTATTTTACAAATGAAATCTCGTGAAATATCAATCTTCGTTACGAAATCTCATGAGATTTTATGAAATGCTGCAAAATTTTGTAACAGAACAATGAAATCTCACGGTATTTCGTGAAATCTCATGAAATATCGCGATATTTTCATATGCCGTTACCATATCTAGATTTAAAAACGTGTGATTGATCTATTTTACAAATGAAATCTCGTGAAATGTCATTGTTTCGTTACGAAATCTCATGAGATTTTATGAAATGCTGCAAAATTTTGTAACAGAACGATGAAATCTCACGGTATTTCGTGGAATCTCATGAAATATCGCGATATTTTCATATGCCGATACCATATCTAGATTTAAAAACGTGTGATCGATCTATTTTACAAATAAAATCTCGTGAAATATCATAGTTTCCTTACGAAATCCCATGAGATTTTATGAAATGCTGCAAAATTTTGTAACAGAACGATGAAATCTCACGGTATTTCGTGAAATCTCATGAAATATCGCGATATTTTCATATGCCGATACCATATCTAGATTTAAAAACGTGTGATCGATCTATTTTACAAATGAAATCTCGTGAAATATCATCGTTCCGTTATGAAATCTCATCAGATTTTATGAAATACTGCAAAATTTTGTAACAGAACGATGAAATCTCACGGTATTTCGTGAAATCTCATGAAATATCACGATATTTTCATATGCCGATACCATATCTAGATTTAAAAACGTGTGATCGATCTATTTTACAAATGAAATCTTGTGAAATATCATAGTTTCGTTACGAAATCTCATGAGATTTTATGAAATACTGCAAGATTTTGTAACAGAGCGATGAAATCTCAGTGTTTCGTGAAATCTCATGAGATTTCAAAACAAAACGATGCGTACATTTCTGAAGTAGACGCATTATCGCTGGCGGTAAATTTCAACGCAGCGCTGCCCCCTAGAGGGTGAACAGAGCAACATTCATAACGCTGAAACCGGACGGAGGTACGTAGGCCAGTAACGATGACGTTTGGTACGAACAGGCGGATTTCGTCCGCGTCTGGTATGAAGTAAGCTTAAGGAGGTCGGTTTAACCCCTTCACCTCCACCGATAGCTTCAGTTTAGGCGATCACGTTTCAGTCTTCTCCCAAAAAGCTGCTACAAAAACTGAGGCTGCCCGATTATGGAAAAAATCATTATCACGATCATTTTGACCAAGATTGAAATCACGATTATCCGAGCGATTATTTTCAAGTTACGCGATGCATTAATTTAGAATTTCTTTTAAAAGTTTCTAGCATTGAAAATAAACAGGCTGTAAAAATGAACCTTACAGCTGTTTTGCGATGTATAAAACATTGAATGAATAAAATAAACGTTAATGTGAAATACATAGAAAAACATAAATATATCCAAAATAAACTATGAACCCAGCTGTCCTGCAATTTCTCTACGTTTGACAAATAAAACCTTTCCCTAAAATAAACTTTGTTGAGCTTTCGTGCGATGCTAGAACGTTCCATTTTTAACAATGACACCCAACAAATCGCCTGGTTGGAAGCCACTGAAATTAACTTTAACTTCAGAATAACTTTCAGAAATTGTGTCATAATAAATGAAAAAAAAAGAAAAAAGTTTCAACTCGATTGTATGAGTTTGGAGATTTTTGACAAAAAATGAAATCACGATTAAATTTTGATTAATTGCACAGCTCTAACAAAAACATTACAGATGAATATTTTCCTCCTTTTTTTCCTGAAATCTTTCAATCAGCTTCAGTCTCCATCAAAACGTCCAAATAAGTAATTATTCAAATTATTTTAACCCTTTAAATGAGTTCGATGATGTTGCTGTTTAAATCAACTAGTGATGCACGATCTGAAAGATTTCCACTGATACCGATATTAAAGCTTAGATTCATGGACCGCGGAACGCATCTGAACGAGGGGGCCCATACTTCCAAGAAAAAAAAAAACCTGACGTAGCTTTTTAAAAAATAGCACCTTTTTTCTTTTCTCTTTCTTACTAAAGATGATGTTTGTTGTGTCTCTGAGGAAGGAGGAGTATTTGTTTCATCCTGCTTTTGTAGTTTTGGCTTGGTTGTCAAAAAAGTTGAAATAGATGTCTGTCTCTGCACAAAACCTAAATATCGCAATTAAAAACCGCTAATGGAAACACCTACATTTCGGGAAAAAAAAAAAAAACTCTAAAATATCGCCAAAAAGTTTTCACGCTTTCATGACTCGTAAATCCAGACGTTTCTATAAAGCAGTTTTGTGCATAAGTGTAATGGAAACTTTTTTTCGCCATTACTCGCCATCAGGCGTGACGTAGGGGGGTTAAAATCCAGTTATTCCTTCTTAATTATGATGAATATGATCATTTACAAGCATTAAAGGTGAAATCGGAGTGATGGGGGGAAGTTTAATCAGTCACATATATGAAAAATCCCCAAATCTCCGTAACTCAGCAAGCTGAGTTCATTTAGGACATTATATAGATGGTTGAAGTTCTTCACGTATTACCGATTGGACACCAGCTGTTTATGCCTTAGGTAAATTTATGTCGTTTCCACACATCTGTAACACCACTACTCGGTTATCTGGTTCCCACATGTTAATTATACGTCAGCAGGATTTAATAAAACGTGACCACGGATAACATATGACTGCGCCTTCATATCAGCAGCTGCATCACCACATTAGTCAGGAACTGGTGCTGATAAAAGTGGAATAAAGATCCAGAAATGACATCCACACTCCAGAAGTTCATCCTGGGGGGGGTTTCATTCGTGTTACGTTTTGGGCGTCTGTCCTGGAAGTCTCCACGAGTGTTTTTCTTGCTGATATGATCAGAGGCTCCGTACATACGGACTTTACCTCTGAATCATCATCCGCTGCTTTCATCTCCTGATGAGGAGCAGCTCTGAAAAACATGTTTATATCTCCATCCTCCTCAAAGTGGAGTCTAGCGGGGCGGGATTTTACAAGAATTACGGCTGATACCATTCAATGGAAACACCTGCATATCGCTATTGTACTTTTTCGAAATTTAAGAAATATCGCTTTTATTTTTCGAATAAAGTGTGATGAAAACCAGCTACTGACAAGCTTTGAAATCGACGTTTTGACGTTGGCTCGCAACGCTTGCATGACGTATTGATAAACAATGCACTTGATAGGCACATATTTGATATTTCTATGCAGCCTACGTAACCTATAGCAGGCTGTAGGGAAAGTTTTCAGAGGGGCGGGGTAGGGCGCAGGGTGAGATAGAGAAGGTGCGCAGTGACTTGGGTCATAAGGACAACAATGCAACTTGCTTTCAGTTATTTATTTAGGCTATTTTTTTCTTTACCAGAGTACAAAAGTTACCAGGGCCGTGGCCCGGCTGGCCCCCCCGGTTCCGCGGTCTATGCTTAGATTAGAAAAACCCTTCTGCTGTATTTGCTGCAGATCGAGTAGTTGCTGGTGATGTCATGATGGTGGGCGTGGCCTAATGTTCTCATGCACCATGGATTAAAAAATAAATTAAAAACATCATTCTGCGGGTTCACACTGTGGGAGGTGTAACGTGGCATTTTAGGGGTTAGAATGACTTGAACAACAACATATTTATTTGTTTTGATGAGGACTGAAGTTGATTCAGCAAAGACAAAGAAAAAAGCAGAAAAATATTACTGTTATATTTGTGCAGCAGCTGTCGGGAGGAGGTCGTCCACTGATGACCTCAGAGGGACGTAAACGTGTCTTCTCTGTCCTGAAGAGTGAATTTTATTTCAGTCAAATTAGATTTTAATCTGAATATATAAATAAATTTCAAAAGTGGAGGAGAGAGATGGGAGGAGAGGAAGGAGGAAAAATAAGAGGACAGAGAAGAGGAAGGATGAGGAGGTGAACTTTAGTATCAGAGCTGTGACATCATCACCTATGTGGACCTGTGACATCACCATTGAACTCGTCTCTAAACGAGAACGATGTGAAAATGAACTTTTCCTCCAACATCAGAATTCTGAGCCATCAGTCACGATGATCCGGTTACCATGGTGACTGACGACGGCGACCAGCTGGAACTGATGTTTTCAGATCAGGTGGTAAAAACCATGATGACATCTGTGGTTAGAACTTAATGCAGGTCTGTGGTTCTGAAGGGAAACTGGACCCCCAGGAAAGCCCCCTGACTCCAGGATGTCCCCGCTGCTGTCCTCTGGGAGTAGATCCAGACCGGCCTGGTCCTGCGTCTCAGCTTCAGTCTTCAGTCACTGATGTGGACTTTTCCCGTCTCCTCGCACCACCGAGCGGAGCACGACTGTCCAATCACATCTCACCTCTCCTTTCTCTGAGCTCTCTCGGGGTGGCATCGGCCCTCAGAGCGAAGGTCACGTGACGTCAGAGAGGACTGAAGGCGTCCGGTCTCCAGATCTGAGATGAACCCAACGTCATCGCGTGGACATGCAGGGACGAGCTGAACCCTGAAATACTCAGAGACGTGAATTATTCAACGCTCTTCACCAACAACGAGACTCAGACGTGCGGCGGTTTAGTCGGTGGTGCTGCTTCTGGTTTTACAGCCTGTTAGTTAGGAACGCCGACACGAGGAGGACGGATGACGTCAGCCTCGGCTCTGATCTGCACCGTGTTGGTGGAGACGGAGACGTTTGGACGTCCAGATGGAAGCTGAAGAGGACTGAACAGTCCAGCTCACCATCTGCTGCAGCGTCAGCTCCACAGCTCACAGAAACACTGCAGAAGGTTCCTCACAGCCAGCAGCCATGGACTCAGCCGCTTCTAACGGGGCCAGGACCGGTTCCTGACCTCTGACGATCCACCTTTGGTCCTGGATCCGGACCAGGCCAGTCTGATCCCACTGAGCTCAGCATCAGTAACCGCATCATGTTTCCATGCGGCGCTGGTTCTGCAGCTTCATTCATGGTTCAGATCCACTCCCACATTCAGGAGTTCCTGCCGGCAAACGCTGCTTCTTTTACCGATATCCGATACACCGATACTGTCCAACTCTTAATTCCTGATATCAACCGATACCGATCTCTGCAGGCCTTCCTCGGAGCTAGCAGGGAGCTAACTATTAGCCTTCACAGCTAAAACCGGCACCCAGTCTGCCGCCTGTCAATCAAAAGGACACGCCCCTAATTATGTGTAAACATGTTTATATCTGCTGTAAACATGTTTATATCTGCTGTAAACGTGTTTATTTCTGCTGTAAACATGTTTATTCCGGCTGTAAACATGTTTATTTCTGCTGTAATCGTGTTTATTTCTGCTGTAAACATGTTTATTCCTGCTGTAAACATTTTTTTTCCTGCTGTAAACATTTTTTTCTGCTGTAAACATGTTTATTTCTGCTGTAAACATGTTTATTTCTGCTGTAAACATTTTTTTTCCTGCTGTAAACATGTTTATTCCGGCTGTAAACATGTTTATTTCTGCTGTAATCGTGTTTATTTCTGCTGTAAACATGTTTATTCCTGCTGTAAACATTTTTTTTCCTGCTGTAAACATTTTTTCTGCTGTAAACATGTTTATTTCTGCTGTAAACATGTTTATTTCTGCTGTAAACATTTTTTTTCCTGCTGTAAACATTTTTTTTCTGCTGTAAACATGTTTATTTCTGCTGTAAACATGGTTATTTCTGCAGTAAACATGGTTATTCCTGCTGTAAACATGTTTATTTCTGCTGTAAACATTTTTTTTTCTGCTGTAAACATTTTTTTTTTCTGCTGTAAACATGGTTATTTCTGCAGTAAACATGTTTATTCCTGCTGTAATCGTGTTTATTCTGCTGTAAACATGTTTATTCCTGCTGTAAACATGTTTATTCCTGCTGTAATCGTGTTTATTCTGCTGTAAACATGTTTATTCCTGCTGTAAACATGTTTATTTCTGCTGTAAACATTTTTTTTCCTGCTGTAAACATTTTTTTTCTGCTGTAAACATGTTTATTTCTGCAGTAAACATGTTTATTCCTGCTGTAATCGTGTTTATTCTGCTGTAAACGTTTTTTTCTGCTGTAAACATGTTTATTCCTGCTGTAAACATGTTTATTCCTGCTGTAAACATGTTTATTCCTGCTGTAATCGTGTTTATTCTGCTGTAAACATGTTTATTCCTGCTGTAAACATGTTTATTTCTGCTGTAAACATTTTTTTTTCCTGCTGTAAACATTTTTTTTCTGCTGTAAACATGTTTATTTCTGCAGTAAACATGTTTATTCCTGCTGTAATCGTGTTTATTCTGCTGTAAACGTTTTTTTCTGCTGTAAACATGTTTATTCCTGCTGTAAACATGTTTATTCCTGCTGTAAACATGTTTTTCCTGCTGTAAACATGTTTATTTCTGCAGTAAACATGTTTATTCCTGCTGTAAACATGGTTATTTCTGCTTTGAAGTTGTTCTCTTTAACATGGGTGTCTGTGGGGATTTGCTCTGTTTTGGAGCCTCTAGTGGATGAAGGGAGAACTACAGCTTTTGGGCGAGCTGGAAGCAGCCTCGCTGCTCTCCGGTGAGTTTGCTCCTCGGTCTGGACTCTCCCTCAAACAGGAGGATCAGCATCTGGTCAGGATGCCTCCTGGTGAGCTGTTCCAGGCACATCCACGGGGAGGAGACCCAGGACACGCTGGAGGTCCACGTCCTGATCCCAGATCAGGATGGATCCAGATCAATCATCCTAAAACTGAAGCAGACGTCAGCAGCAGCAGGTGTTGCATCATGGGTACCTGTCTCACGCTCCGTGTTACTCTGGACGGGACGACGGCAGCCTGAAGCCTCCGAGCGCCGGACGTTTCACATCAGCTGCAGAGGAGAGACGCACACCAGGACACGACCTGCAGGAGGACAGCCGGAGTCAGGAGACATGAAGACGAAGGAGACCTCGGAGAATCCAGACGGACGGTTATGAAACGTCACACTGATCCCGAAAACCTGGAAAACCAGACCAGAGTCCCGGTCTAACAGAGGACCAACTCCAAGAACTGTTCCGTCTTTCTAACAAGTTTTTCTGATTTTATTCATTTACTGACAGAAACGCCCTGAAATGAGGAGAAACGCTAAATAAGCTAAAAAGGAGCTGGATTTAAAAAACAAACAACTAAGATATAAAACAGAAAAACAGAAACGAAACTCTGAAACCAAACAGCAGAAATTAAAACAAAAATATTCCCAAAATAAATCAGCTTAAACTAAGTTAAAGTTTTTATCAGCTCAGACGTTGATCTGACACTGATGACATCATCAGGACCGAGTGACACTGATGACATCATCAGGACCGAGTGACACTGATGACATCATCAGGACCGTGTGACACTGATGACATCATCAGGACCGAGTGACACTGATGACATCATCAGGACCGTGTGACACTGATGACATCATCAGGACCGTGTGACACTGATGACATCATCAGGACCGAGTGACACTGATGACATCATCAGGACCGAGTGACACTGATGACATCATCAGGACCGAGTGACACTGATGACACGATGACATCATCAGGACCGTGTGACACTGATGACATCATCAGGACCGAGTGACACTGATGACATCATCAGGACCGTGTGACACTGATGACATCATCAGGACCGAGTGACACTGATGACATCATCAGGACCGAGTGACACTGATGACATCATCAGGACCGAGTGACACTGATGACATCATCAGGACCGAGTGACACTGATGACATCATCAGGACCGAGTGACATTGATGACATCAGGACCGAGTGACACTGATGACATCATCAGGACCGAGTGACTTGTCGTTCATCAGAGTAAAAACATCACCACAGACATTTCCAGAGTTCTAAACATCACACTGTGATGGAGCAGAACTCAGAACCCACAGGAACCAGAACCAGGATGATACCTGAATCCACTGGGGACGGGATCAGGTCGTATCCAAGACTTCAGTCCTCAGCTGTTCAGCTCTGACTCCAGCAGCAGGTTGGGACTGATCTCCTGATGGAACCAGTCCTCAGGAGACTGGTCCTGATAGAACCAGTCCTGATGGAACCGGTCCTGATAGAACCAGTCCTGGTGGAACCAGACCTGAAGAGACCGGTCCTGATGGAGCCAGTCCTGATGGAACCGGTCCTATTAGAGCCGGTCCTGATAGAACCAGTCCTCAGGAGACTGGTCCTGATGGAACCAGACCTGATGGAACCAGTCCTGATGGAACCAGTCCTCAGGAGACTGGTCCTGATGGAACCAGTCCTGATGGAACCAGTCCTGATGGAGCCAGTCCTCAGGAGACTGGTCCTGATGGAACCAGTCCTGATGGAACCAGTCCTGATGGAGCCAGTCCTCAAGAGACCGGTCCTGAAGGAACCAGTCCTGATGGAACCGGTCCTATTAGAGCCGGTCCTGATAGAACCAGTCCTCAGGAGACTGGTCCTGATGGAACCAGACCTGAAGAGACCAGTCCTGATGGAGCTGGTCCAGATAAGACCGGTCCAGATGGAGCCGGTCGAGATAAGACCGGTCCTGAAGGAACCAGTATTGAAGAGACCGGTCCTGATGGAGCTGGTCCAGATGGAACCTGCTATGATCCTCTGACCCGCGGCGGTTCTGCTGGTTCTGCTGGTCCGCGGGTCGGACCCTGCAGCTGTCAGGACAGGAGCAGAACCGTTTGACAGCTCTTTGACTTCATGCTGCGACTCCTCAATGTGTCTGTTTCCATGGCGACCGGCGCGTGCTGGCAGGGCGCGGGCCTGATGGATGCTGGTGCGTGGACGCTCGCCGTGATTCATCCTGACTCACGCGGCGCCTCCGCTGTTTTCCTGCAACGTGACTTCAAAGCGCCGCTCCAAGAAGAAGCAAACAGAGAAGAAGTCGTGACGGACAGAGGAGGTCTGAGTGAACTCATTCAGATGATGACGCATCTGCATCTGCACCTGACCGGAAATCACACTCCATCATACACAAAACTCTTAGACTGCCTAAATGATGTGAAATCATGGCTTGCGCAGAATTTTTTTACATCTTAATGATGCCAAGACTGATTTCATTTTGTTTGGCACTCCAACCATGCTTGGCTCCTTCTCACACGACGGCACTTCTATTCCCTCCCCCAAGTCCTGCGTGAAAAGCCTTGGAGTTTTGTTGGACAGTGGCCTCAGGTTGAAAGGCAGATCAGCGCCATAGTCAGAACCAGCTTTTTCCAACTCCGTCTCCTCTCGAAGGTCAAACCTTTCCTTAACCGGGGGGACCTGGAGACGGCTGTCCATGCCTTCATTAGTGCCCGGCTGGACTACTGTAACGGCCTTTTCGTTGGTCTGAACCAGGCTTCCATCGCCCGCCTGCAGCTCGTCCAGAACGCTGCTGCTCGTTTTCTGGTGGGCGCGTCCAGGCGGGAACATATAACCCCCGTCCTATCTTCCCTGCACTGGCTCCCCGTCCGCTTCCGAATTGATTTTAAATTACTTTTGTTTGTTTTTAAAGCCCTCAACGGCCTGGCCCCCCCTTATCTGGCTGACCTGCTAGTCCGCCGGGACCCCAGCAGGGCCCTTCGTTCCGCTGGCCAACTTCTTTTAGAAGTGCCGAGAATGAAGCAGTGGGGCGACCGCTCGTTCTCAGCTGCTGGCCCCAGATTGTGGAACTCGCTGCCCCCCGACATTCGTCTCACGACTGAACTGGGCTCTTTTAAATCTAAGTTAAAGACATATTTTTTTAGTCTAGCTTTTAATTCTAACTAGTGTATTTATCAAAGGTTTTTACCCTCTCTTAGGTACACCCTGCACTCCCCCGAGTAGCCTGTTCTGATTCTCTGTTGGTTGTTTTCACTCTTAACTCTTTTTTGTTCTTCACTTTTCCTAGTATTTAAGTTTACATTTTTATGTTTTGCATTGTTGTCTCTTTTTCTGTTACCCTGCTGTAAAGCACTTTGTGTGTCCAATGGGTACTGGAAAGGGCTAGATAAATAAATTTGATTTGATTTGACGCATCATCCCCGACAGCTGCAGCACAGCAGGCCCAGAGGCGGGCCGAGGACCCGGGTCCACACGGATCCGCATCAGAGACGCAGGTTCAGCCCAGTCTCTGGCGACCTTTACGATCCAAACAGCCATTTTTCACATCAACCAGCAAAATAAAAGTTGTTCAGAGCCGCAAATGTTCCACAGCATGTTTTTCTGAACGCAACTTCACGTTTTTAAAAACCGATAGAAAGTTTTAAAGTTCTCCTTCTACTGAAAACCAGTTTAACTTGCTCCTTCTGAAATGGGGGGGGGGCACCCCCGCGCACATACACATGCTGCTGGTTAGTGGTGCGTCACTTCCACCGGATGTTTCCTACTCATGGAAGCAGAGAAGGAGCCAATCAGGAAGAGCCTTTCGCTTCCACGTCACATCGACAAAGGCGTCGCTAACGTCGCTAACTTGGCTAACTGTTTGCTAGCATGGCGGAACAAACGCGTTCGTGTGCAATCTGTAGCAATAAAGCATCGTCGGTGCATGTCCTGCCCAAGAAAGAGGAGGACCAGAGGAGATGGCTGGAGTTCATCTACGGCACATCACGACCTGCGAGATTTAACAGGACGCTGGTGTTATGTTCCACGCACTTCCAGGACGGGGATTTCATGAACATGGGTGAATACAGCAGGGGCTTTGCTTCAAAGCTGATTCTGCGACCCGGATCTTTACCGTCACGGAGATCAGCCACCAGCTCGCAGGCGGTGAGTGGAAGTTAACTTTCACTTCCGGGTTCTTTCTTACAAACAGCATGTGCTGCCTTCATGTGGTGTGGGAAAGATGATCCTTTCACTTGTTAAATGGAAATTACAAGTGCGTTGCGTTCAAGTGCTTTGTTGTCGTAATGAAGTTTAACAATGGAGGCTATCTTGACTGACTAGCTAGCTAGCTCACATAGAAATAAACACTAGATGCCGCCTTCGGACCCGTAGCGTACGTCGGCTCGGCCGCCATCTTGGGCAGGGGTTTCTTACAAGCAATTAGGTCCATATCTGTGGTTAGCTGTTGTTCTTTGACTTCATGCAGAAATACCATCTAGTTTTACTTTTCCTGACATTTTTGCAAAGTTTGTATCATGATAATTTCTCACATGATCAAAATATTTCAGTGCTCCCTCAATGATTATAAAAGAAAGTTTTCCATTTTGAATTCATCCTCATATAAACAATTAAAACTTAATTTGTGTCACATCCTTGATGTTAAAATGAAATATTCTGAGAAGATTTTTTTAAACATCACATGGATGAGTTATTCTTAAGCACCTGAAGATACATATTATTTATTATTTATTTATGTAGACTTACCAGAAATGCAAACCTGATAAAGGCCCTGTGGGGGAAAAAAATACACCTAGTAGCTAAAATCAGCTCACATTTACTTGAAGCAGAACTGGATGATGAGCATGGAGAGGATGAATAAATTCTGTTATGGTACATTCAAACTGCTTTTTATGTGTTCAAATTTGTAGTTTTTACTACAACAGAAAATGAATGAATAACAGTTTTATGTGTTTGGTTTTGGTGTTATTACTTTTTTATTATTATTATGGCAATTTGTGGGTTTTGTTCTGGTTTATTATTTGATATAGCTTATTTCTTTATTCATTATATTTGTGCTCCACTACATATATATATATATATATATATGGAGAGAACAAGAGAGAGAGAGATCTGGATTTAAAAAAAAATATATTTAAAAAAAAAAAAAAGCAGCCTGACCAACGCCATGTGTGAGACAGTGTGTCTCACACATGGCGTTGGTCACGCTGGTGTACCAGGCTATAAAACCACTATGTATGCATGTAGGTGTGTCTAAGTATGTGTATATGTAAATGAAATAATCTATGCTTTGTCATAAATGTAAGATATTTATAGTAATAAAAGGCTTGAAAATTGGTTGAATATTTTGTCAGTTATGGAGTATTTAATCGGGGATAGATCTCTGCCTACATTGATTAATGCAATGAGGAGACGGGGCTTCCCCCTGCCTAAGATGGCGGCCGAGCTGACTCATCGCTCCAATGGACAGCAGTGTCGGAGGCGGCATCTAATGGCTAGCTCAGAGCAGATGCTAGCTAGCAGCTAGCATCTGCTCTGAGCAAGTAAACCAAATAATAACCATATTTTTACAAACAAAACAAAGTTTAATTGGTGATGTTATTAAAGTTCTATACGTCACAGAATTATCCCGACTACTAACTCACCACATAACAGCAGCAGAAAACTTTAAACAGAATGTATTGCTTCTGGTTGCCATGGTAGACCAGTGACTCCGTGCTTGATCGCGAGGGTCTGTATGATGAAGCCGCGAGCGCGCACTTATCCAAGATAGGTTTCACCTGGCTGATCAATCCGTGTCTACTTTCCTGGCTCGCAGTCTGAGTAAGCAGTTAAGCCTGGATGGCCATGTGGGTGGATTGAATAAGCCCAGCTAAGTTTTAAATCCTGGATTACGGAGTCCTTGTTTCATGCAATAGACCCAAGGTGGCAATCAGTCACACCTGTGACTGGTGCATAAGTTTACACCAGCCTGCTAGTTGTTAACCTGATACTAACCTAAGTAAAAAAAAGAAATGTTTTGTGCAGCTCAGCTTGTGCATAATTGATGAAGGAACCCCGAGAACTCCATGCCAGTTCAAACAAACAAACAAAAACAATGAGATTTGCTTTTTCGACAGGACCTATGACTCAGCGCTTTGTCATTGCTCTTGCTAACATTTTACGTCTAATTTGCGTTGTTGTTTACCCCTTCCGTTCGTTTATGGTTCCATTTAGCAAAACAGTGGCAACGTTTTGGTTCGTGTCGGCATTTAGGCTACTCGGGTGATTGGCTTTAGACCGGATGTTGTGGTGATACACAGACAGATGCAATGTTTTCAAGATGGCCGCATACCGCCTCAGAGACAGACTCGGTGGCGTTTAACTGAAGCCATGGTCATTTCCAAACAGCACACGCGTGTGCCATCTACACTCTACACCGTTATGCATATAAATGTGTACTTGTTTTCTTTCCGTCTTCCAGAGCACATCCCAGACGCCATCGACACCACCCATGCGCCATGTTGCCACTCAAACAGACCCACCTCAACGTTCGACTCAAACTACACAGCTTTCCATGGGTACATTAGGTCCTCACCTGAGAAGCAAAGGTTTGTACGGTACTACCCAAAAAATGATGATATCCTAGAAAAGTTAATTTATTTCTGTAATTCAACTTAAAAGGTGCAATTTACACATTATATAGATAAATATGTGAATCAATATATTTCAAGCTTTTATTTGTTTGGATGTTGCTGATTAGAAGTTGCAGCTTAAGAAAACCTCAAATTCAAAAACTCTTCTAAACCAACACAGAGACTTTTTAAAGGCTCAGGGTACTTATGGAGGTGTTTGGATTACTGACCTGATTCGAATGTGACACTCTGAACCTACAATACTGGAGCTTTTCACAATATTCTCATTTTTTTAGTTTTGTTATACTGACCCTGACATCCGATTGGCTAACCCCTTGGCCAAATAGCAAAGCAAAAGGCAGAGCAGGTACAGAAAATGTATCACCTCAGCTCGGAAAACCCCCAGTGGAAAAGGCCAATAACCGGGGTGAGGTGGGGGGAGTTGAGCAGAAAAGTGATGGTGGAAAAGGGGCATTAGAGACCCTCTGAACCACCAGCAGGCCTGCAGTCTGAGAGCGAAGTGCTCTGCTTGGAATATGTGGAACTATGAGATCTCTAATATATAATGGAGCTTGGTCATGGAGAGCTTTATATGTGAGAAGAATAATTTTAAATTCTATCCTGGATTTAACAGGGAGCCAATGAAGAGAAGCTAGAACTGGAGAAATATGATCTTATAAAGAAATATATAAAATATGAAATATGAATATATCTGAATATATCATATGAGATATGATCTAATATGATTGTAATTGAAAAGCTACCAAGCCCAAGTTGAGTTGAGTTGAGTTGAGCTGTGCTGGTGGAAAAGGCCCATAAGAGTAGAATGGGAGGCAGAGCGTTTGGCTATCAAGCCCCCCATTATGGAATCAGTTACCAATTCAGGTTGGGTATTTAGTACTTACAATGACCGTTTCATCAGAAATTGTTTTGTTGACAGCTTGTGTCACGTCAGTCGGCAGATTTTGACAGCTGGTGCTGCGCTGCTGAACCCAATAACTGCTTTTTCAGACATAATGAATAATCGTGATTATTATTTTGGTTGTAATCATGCAGCCCTATATGCTACACATACCTCTCCTTTTTGTATATGCTTGTTATGTCATTGCATTATGTGAAATTGTGTCTTCTGACTTGTCAGTAACACATATTTGCTTTAGGTGTCCAGTTTGATTGTGTCATGACAACAACGTATAAAAGTATAAAAGTAGGCACTTCTGATGCACCATGGGGGCCTCAGTCTACACCCATCAGGCCCGTTTACCCTCGGCCATCTAAAAGACCTCGGCTGGAGGAGGAGGAGGAGGAGGGGGCTGCCACCAACATCACTGACTCCCTCTCAAAACCTGAACCTCTAGACTCCACATATGACCCTGCACAGTGGATGACCACGCCAGCAGAATCATCACAGCTTTCGTATGTGCTTTGGCCTGTAAACACATCAGATATTGATACCCACATGCATTTGTATTGATCGATTTATTGTCAGACTAATCTTGCTGTCCCTCTCGTCATCTCATCTGTAACAGTGACAACTCCTCAACATCTCCAAATGGACACACGGACAAAAAATACATAGTTTTTGAGAAGAACCTCATGGAACTCTTCCAGCAATGTCCAAACTGCAATGGACGGACAGAGGCGAAGACGTACAGACGAGGAACATTTCTGTCCGTTCACCAGAACTGTCACCACTGCGAGTTTTCCAGGCAATGGAAGAGCCAGCCAGTTATTGGGAGCGCACCAGTAGGCAACCTCCAACTTTCAGCAGCCGTATACTTCAGCGGATCGTCATTTTATCAAGTGCAGAAGGTAAAGCGTACGACTCATTTCAGCAGCACGTCTTATAGCATTTTTATAAAGTTTCTGCTCTGGTTGTTGCTGAATAACTTTTTCTTAATTAACCGATTGCTTTTGAAATGCAATAATAAAGCTTGTAAATGCTTGACAAAACTTCTGCTACCTCGGGGCAAGAGCAGCCTACACCGGTAAAATGGGTGCTAGGGGGACAACAGGAGCATAGATGGCAACCAACATTACTTTCTCATGTACATTTTCATTTGTAGATGTTTCAGGCCATGCATCTCCAAAACATCAGTTACTCGGCTTTCCGGAGGCATGCGAATCATTACCTCGAGCCGGCAGTGATTCACTCATGGCACCAGTATCAAGACACTGAGATGGAGTCGCTAAGTCACAAAAAAGTCAAGCTTGGCGGGGATATGAGAGCAGATTCACCTGGTTAGAGTTCTATCCATCTACCCATCTATCTATCTATATCTATCTACACACATGTTGTATAACTGTTGCAACGTGGACTACAGCTTGTTAACTTATGCTGCGTTCCATTTGAACTCGGAAGTCGGAAATTCCCAGTTCCGAGTAGGAAGTTTCAACTGGAACGCCCCCCTGAAGTCGGATTTCCCACTCGGAAAGTCGGACAACTCTCGCAGCTCCGAGTTCAGATTTAAAGATGGCCGCGCCCTGTGTTAGCAGTTTTAGAAGCTTCTGTAATGTTACATTTATTTACACTTCTTACTTATATTTTGTTGCATAAATCAGTCGTACACGTAGTATTGGTTTATACAGATGTGGGGAGAAGCTGCTGTAGTGTAATTCACATTTTTCATGTCATATATGTGAACTAAAACACCAGCTGTGCCAACAACGGCTAATAACAATAGCCTTAGCAAACACGTTGTTTTGCTAGGTTGCTAACTGGTTTTCCGACCAGTGAGCTGGAACGCAAGTTGGTCGGGTGTGACGTCACCCCCCAGTTCCCAGTTCCGATGAAAATGGAACGCAGCATAAGACCCAAATGTATGATGATATTCCATTTTTTTATTATTCTTTTTTCTTTCTTGTCCTGTCCATCATTGTAGCAAGCAGGATGGAGTTGAACAGTTTTGCTTGTATGATGAAATTCTGACACCAACACTGTTTTGTATTTGAAGGACGCTCGACCACGTATGGAACTTACAGTCTGATGAATCTGGAGACAAATAGCATCATCGACCTTCAACTAGTCCAGGTTCGTGTGCACACAGATATAGAATGGTTATCATTGCTTGACCGATACTTTGCCCTCTCCTCCACCAGCAGTGCTGGAAGCCTGCAGCTCTGCCTTCCACAGCTTTTTATTTAAAAGTTGTAAAATTAGTTTTCATTGTGTCCTTCATCATTTTCAGCCGTAGCCACAACCAGCTGATCAACGGCAGTGAAAAGTGGCGCCTGACTTTACTACACACTCATGTACATATGTACATAGACAAGTACTGCATATCATCTGAAATTTCTGCAGTCATCATCATCATCATCATCACACTCACAATGTTGAAAAGTTTATGGAACAATTATTTTGTTTAGTAATGAGACAGTTTGCACAAACATAAAATGATATAGTCACTGCTAAAAAGCTTATAATCAAACAAAGTTCATATTTACAACGAACCTGAAGTAAACACGCACGCTGCATGAAGTGAGAACCACGTAGACTCAATCAGAAGTGCGCAGGGAGTTAGTTCAGTAAATATGAACTCTGCACTAACCCGAAGAAAATAACGACCCTGATAAGCATCACTGTTGCAGGTAAGTTGTTCTTAATGATCTCTGATATGGAAAAATAATTACTCTGCATACATGAAGTCTGAAAAAACAGCGAGGATTTGCTGTGTGGATGATCGATCACTGATCAGTGACTGATCGATCACTGATCAGCAGCTGCTGCGGCGCACTGTTGCGCCTTGGCAGGCGGAAGAAGAAGTAGTTCCAACCTATTTGTACGATTTAGTTTCCACTGTGTTCATGTTAATGATGATAATAAATATGGAAATCAGATTTAGCCTGAGAATCAGTTCTATAATAAATGTGGCTGGTCGAGGAACAATCACTGTTTCAGATCCACAGAAATCGTCTTCTCAGGTAAATGTTTGAGCTTCGTGGTTTTTTGGTTAATTTTATTATAGATACCGAGGTCCTGGTCCAGACCGAGGTCCTGGTCCAGACCGAGGTTCTGGTCCAGACCGAGGTCCTGGTCCAGACCTCGGTGTCCTCCGTGGTAGCTTCAGTCATGCTAACAAGTTCATACAGCTAAGTTATGGACAAACAGCCTGCCAGCAGTGGTCTCGACTGGTCTCGTTCAGAAATCCCGAGACCGCCCCGTCCGAGACAAAATGCAGTCGATACCAAGACGAGACCAAGAAGCTAAAACAATGGGTTCGAGGCCAAGTACTACAACACCGGTAATAACACTAGATGGATAGAAAACAAAGCTGTAGCACAGACATGATATCGTTATAGATGTGAACTGCAGGTAAAATCAGGAACATCTTGGACTTTTATTTTAATCATCTGCTGCTCATAAAGTCAGAATACTTTATATGAAAAATGAGATGAAAATCCTGCTGCTGGTATACTATACGGGGCCGATACTCGTAATACGATATCGGCCCCTAATATTGGCAGGTCGTATCAGCTATCGGCCGAGGCTGATGAGAAAATATCGGTATCTGTATTGGACCGAAAAAAGCTGCATCGGCCGATCCCTACTCATCATCGTCTCCTTTCCCTCTCGCTGACGTTTGTTTCTCCACAGCTCAACACAGAGCTTATATTTCTTGGCCAGGAGGTAGATTAAAGTCAGTATATACTTCCTTTCTATGTTTTCACAGAGCAATAAGGTCGGGGGGAGCCACAATATGGAGAAAGAGGGACTCACGAGAAGCCTGCAGCTGCTGGAGTCGAAGGGTGTGACTGTGGACTACATTGTCACTGACAATCACCCCCAGATCCAGAAGTTTCTCAGAGACCGCAAGATAACCCACTATTATGATGTGTGGCATTTGGAGAAAGGTCAGTGCCGTACGGATGACAAAAGTGCATTTCAGCTGCGCGTAGCATTCCCCGTGTATGCGGGGGCCAACGTGAAGTCAGCTAATCCCTTTTGTGACTCTCAGATCTGTCCAAGAAGGTGGGAAAAGTGGCGAAAGAGAAGGACTGCGAGGTGGTGAAAAAGTGGCAGCGAGGGATCAGCAACCATGTTTACTGGTGTGCAACATCCTCCTCCTCCGGGCCGGAGAAGGTCGCCAAGTGGACATCTGTGATGAACCACATGCAAAACAAACACGTCCACGACAACCCCATCTTCCCGAAATGCCTGCACCCTGAACGCAACAGCAGAGACGGCAAGAAGTGGTTTAAACCAGGCGAGTCGCGTTATACTGGACCCGCATGTTCTGACGACGGCTTCTGATCGATATTTACATCACACTTTATCTTTCCAGGTACCAAAGCCATACACAGGATGGAGGAGATTCTTATGAACAAACGGGTCCTCAATGACGTGGAGAGGCTGAGCTCCCGGTACCAGATGGCAACGCTGGAGGCATTTCACAGCCTGATGCTGCGGTTCACACCCAAGAACGTGGTGTTTCCTTTCACCGGGAAGCTGTGCAGGTATGTTTGAACCACATCTGCGTTTGTGCAGGTATGTTTGAACCACATCTGCATTTGTGCAGGTATGTTTGAACCACATCTGCGTTTGTGCAGGTATGTTTGAACCACATCTGCGTTTGTGCAGGTATGTTTGAACCACATCTGCGTTTGTGCAGGTATGTTTGAACCACATCTGCGTTTGTGCAGGTATGTTTGAACCACATCTGCGTTTGTGCAGGTATGTTTGAACCACATCTGCATTTGTGCAGGTATGTTTGAACCACATCTGCATTTGTGCAGGTATGTTTGAACCACATCTGCGTTTGTGCAGGTATGTTTGAACCACATCTGCGTTTGTGCAGGTATGTTTGAACCACATCTGCGTTTGTGCAGGTATGTTTGAACCACATCTGCTTTTGTGCAGGTATGTTTGAACCACATCTGCGTTTGTGCAGGTATGTTTGAACCACATCTGCATTTGTGCAGGTATGTTTGAACCACATCTGCGTTTGTGCAGGTATGTTTGAACCACATCTGCGTTTGTGCAGGTATGTTTGAACCACATCTGCATTTGTGCGGTATGTTGAACACAACTGCGTTTGTGCAGGTATGTTTGAACCACATCTGCATTTGTGCAGGTATGTTTGAACCACATCTGCGTTTGTGCAGGTATGTTTGAACCACATCTGCGTTTGTGCAGGTATGTTTGAACCACATCTGCGTTTGTGCAGGTATGTTTGAACCACATCTGCGTTTGTGCAGGTATGTTTGAACCACATCTGCATTTGTGCAGGTATGTTTGAACCACATCTGCATTTGTGCAGGTATGTTTGAACCACATCTGCGTTTGTGCAGGTATGTTTGAACCACATCTGCGTTTGTGCAGGTATGTTTGAACCACATCTGCGTTTGTGCAGGTATGTTTGAACCACATCTGCGTTTGTGCAGGTATGTTTGAACCACATCTGCGTTTGTGCAGGTATGTTTGAACCACATCTGCGTTTGTGCAGGTATGTTTGAACCACATCTGCGTTTGTGCAGGTATGTTTGAACCACATCTGCGTTTGTGCAGGTATGTTTGAACCACATCTGCGTTTGTGCAGGTATGTTTGAACCACATCTGCGTTTGTGCAGGTATGTTTGAACCACATCTGCATTTGTGCAGGTATGTTTGAACCACATCTGCATTTGTGCAGGTATGTTTGAACCACATCTGCATTTGTGCAGGTATGTTTGAACCACATCTGCATTTGTGCAGGTATGTTTGAACCACATCTGCATTTGTGCAGGTATGTTTGAACCACATCTGCGTTTGTGCAGGTATGTTTGAACCACATCTGCGTTTGTGCAGGTATGTTTGAACCACATCTGCATTTGTGCAGGTATGTTTGAACCACATCTGCGTTTGTGCAGGTATGTTTGAACCACATCTGCGTTTGTGCAGGTATGTTTGAACCACATCTGCGTTTGTGCACCACGGTTAAACTAGAGCCAGCGACGCTAAAAGCAAAGCCTATAAACAAAGCAGTGAATTTGCTCTCCTGCTTTAGTGTTCTTACCAAACATTATATTGCTTATGTTTCGACTAATAGAGGTGAAATGGTGAAAAAATATCAATACACTGAAATATTGCGCTAATTTCATATGCTGATATATCTATATTCAAAAACGTGGTATCGATCGGTTTTACTAACGAAGTCTCGCGGGATTTTTATGAAATCTCAATCTGGTGGCAGGTGGTTTTCCTCACCTGGATCCTCAGTGCTGCCATGTTACCGTATTAGACTTTTTAGCTGCGTGCTCCGTCTGTGTGTGCGTGTGCATATGTATGTGTATGTGGGTTTTTTGTGGGGGTGGGAGGGACGGGGGTTGCATGTTTTTTTTTTTTTTGTCATTTTTTGTTAAGCACTTTTTAAGTTGCATTTTATTTGTATGAAAAGTGCTATATAAATAAAGTTTGAATCT
This sequence comes from Atherinomorus stipes, assembly GCA_023101725.1. Lineage (NCBI taxonomy): Eukaryota > Metazoa > Chordata > Actinopteri > Atheriniformes > Atherinidae > Atherinomorus > Atherinomorus stipes. The sequence goes on from JALJCO010006238.1 coordinate 42,231, forward strand.
TGTGAGATTTCGTGAACTCTTCAATCGTTATGTTTCGAAATCTCGTAGGATTTCGTTAAATAGATCAGTTCTGCGTTTTTTAATTTGGATATGATATCAGCATATGAAAATATCGCTATTTCAGTGTATGGACATTTTTTGTTGCGTGTAACTATACAGCCTTTTTTTGTTTCACAGACACTATCTGGCAGTGCTTCATTTCAATGAAAATTCAGGGCGCACCCAGGCAAGAACTACTCAAGGAACCCTGAGATACAGCATCTATCCCAAGGCCAAGAAGGGGGGGTGCACTGTGAAGACAAAACCAACATACCGTAAGAGATTTCACAATTATTTTAATCTTTTTAATGAAAAACGGTTGAATTTGTTACAAAATAAATAAATTACACTGAACAATATTTCCCAGATTATGTAAACAAGATAATGAGTCTGGTGTTCGACGAGGTCATCCGAAACCCCCAGCCGTACTTGGAGGAGGTGGGAAAGATTCCTGTTCCGGATTACCCGTCCTCAGCGTCCCCCCACCCTCCACTGGCTGAAGCTGCAGAATCCTACAGGTGTCGCTTCAAGCAAGAGCAGCCCTGAAGCAAACACACTGGCCCTCTGTGGGGGGGAACTCCTGTCTGATCCTCCGGACTACACATGATGGGATGACCACTGACTTTCCTCCCTAACCCCCCCCCCCCCCCGGCACAGACTGACGAAGCGTCTGTAGGCCAGATGCCTTCATCATCTGGAAGAGAAAGTTTTTTGTACGTTCATGTTGTGTGTTTTCATTATTTTATTCTATGTAATAGTAAATACATTTATCAGGAGACAGCAGTGTTGTAATTTTCTTAATTTTTCATTAAAAAAAACTGCGCACTGATTAAAACTTTTCTGTTTGGAGCAGTTAATAATGACTGGAAAAAAGCACTACAATTGTGTGGTGTCTGATGATTTATGTGTTTATTTAGAATAGAAAGAAAGCTTTCATTGCCATTTTAACAGTACAGTGAGTACAGTAAAATTACAGCAGGCTTGTGCACAGACACCAACTTTCATGGCTTTAGGCGTAAGACTAAATATATATAAAGTAAGATATAAGTAAAATTTAACTCTGTCCTTAATCAGATATTTAACTTGAGAAAAATTGCCCAAAAAGCATGTTACAGAATTACAGCAATTTTTGTTTAATCCAAGTTAAAAAATTAAGTTGTAACAAAGTTTAAAACAAGAAATCAAAGCGATTTCTTTGTTTTAAGGCGAGACTCCAGGCAAATAGGGTCAAGTATAAAAAATGTAACTGGTATCACCATGAAAATTTCCAGGTTTATTCCTCACATCAGGGATATCATTTTTTGTATTGCTAGTTTTCAGAAATTTTATGTTTAAATATGCAAATTAGGTATTAAGCCAGATATGCGCTAATTTGCATATATTTCTAGAAAAAAAAATCAAACCAGGATTAAACCAGGTTCAAAGTTTCTTTTGAATTTTGTTCCCATATTAAAGTTGGTATCCTCTGACTGCATAGATGTTTAGGGCGTTCTGGAGTGCATACATGTTCAGGCACACTGGTTCCAGTCCGGGGTGTTGGGTCATCACTCGAGTAGTCAGACATGAATGTGTAAACATTTATCAACAAAAAAAGACTACCTTGCAGCACAAATAAGCGTCAGTCTATCATGCATATCGTAAACATCTAAACCTTGTCAACCAGCTTTTGAGCCACAGATGCATGGCCCCCATACCTGGGGAATCTCCCGGCAGCACATTTTCTTCTTCTGTGGGCATTTTTCACAGTTCCTGCAAGTAGGGCTGGACGATATGGACCGAATATATCACAATATATTTATTTTAGATGATAATATACGATATATACACCAGTATTTTTACCCCAATTTGTCTGAAAGTTTCATTTCATATCAAACAGCTGTTTTTTAGTATTGAAATATGTTTATCATAAAGTTATCGCTCCACTGCAGTGATGGCACTGACGAAACACTGGTTAGAAATGTTTGTTAAATCAAAGTAATTAAAGATTGTTGGCTGTTTTTTTATGATTTCTTTGCGAAAGTCTTGGGGAGGATTGTCTTCCAGACAGTTTAGATAATAGGGCTAATAAAATCTCACAAGATATCGTTTTGTTACGAAATCTCATGAGATTTCATGAAATACCGCAACATTTCTGTTACAAAATCTTGCAATATTTCGTGAAATCTCATGAGATTTCGTAACAAAACTATGAAATCTTGTGAGATTTCATTAGTAAATATAGATATGGTATCGGCCTATGAAAATATCGGGATATTTCAGAGTGGTCAATATATTTTCCCACCCTTATTAAACAATCAGGTGACCCCTTTGTAGTCAGTCGAGGTGCAGCCGGGTCATTATGAAAAAATAAAGCATAAAAATTTGAACAACTAATATCGCAATATAACGATAAGTGTAAATATAACATCTCTCTCGTAAATATATCTTGATACACCAGTATATCGCACAGCCCTACCTGCAAGTACATCTAACAAACATATACAGTATAGGCACATGTATTAGGACATTTAGGTCTTCATATTGGTATAATATTACCGAATGGTCTTTCTGTGATGGCAAGTGAACAGTTATCTGATATTACAGTTTTTCTCAATTGCTAAAACGCTAAATCCCATTCTCAAAGCCAATTTTTCAGAAGCCTAAACCAAGGTATCAAATCGGTCCTCTTGTGATCAAAAGCTAAAGCACGTTTCACATCATTAGACACTGTTTGCAAACACATCTGCATTGTGATGCACTTGCTGTGCAAAATGGTAAACACACGTTGCACACTTTGATCACAACTAAGACACAGTTGTCAGCAGGTAAACACAGTGACTCAAAATTGATTTCACTTTTGGCTGATGAGGGAACCAATATAAACCAGTTGAGGAAGCTGTGGGAGGTCAAGATTTTGCAATGAATAGAGGAAATCAGAGAGGAAAAGTACGCATAAGAGGTGGTCAAGGGTGAGGACATAAGGAGACAAAATCAGGTCCGACGCAGAGCCTTCATTTCAGGTGAAATCCGTGCAACTGTGCTCTGCCATGTTACAGTATTACCTCCATCAAGAAGGTTATGTTTTTGATGCGTTGGTTTGTTTATCTGTCTGTCAGCAACTTTACGGAAAAAGTTCTGGACGGATTGACCTGAAATTTTCACCAGTCATGAGCCTCAGCCCAAAAACGAACCCATTATATTTTGGTGGTGATCCAGATCATCTTCTGGATCCATGAATTTTTTTAAGGATTCTTTATCATTGCGAGTTCTGCTTGGCAGAGGTCTGCACTCTAGTCCTTTATGATATGAGTTCTCTGTGTTGTGACATGATGCATTTGGCCTGATGTAAATAAAAAAAACATATATTTTGACAGCATGATGTTCTGAGAAATATGTTTTCCTTTTTTCCTTCTAGTGTTTCCTGATTGCTCTGTAGTGTTCTACATTTTGCTGCACTTGGGGCATGATTTGACAATAGTGTCTCTTTTTGAGGCCAGATGATGCTGTTTTGAGTAAAAAACTTCCTTTTGCAGCAAGAAAAAGAGGTTTGGGGAAAGAAGTTTGAGTTTGGGGTTTAGTGTTTAAATTTGTGAAAAACTGAGGGGACATTTCAAAAATTGTGTTTTAGCAATTGAGAAAAACTGTAAAGGCGTGTAGATCATTATGCTCGTTCAGCTGAGGAATTTAGCAGGAAGATGAGCCTTTGTGGCAAAGTAGGCAAAAAACAAACTGGAAGATTGCAATGACTAAAGACTCAGCCTTTGATCTTAACATTGTCAATAATTATTAAAAAGCAACAACTGTTAAAACGGTAAACGTAATGATAACAACGATAGACCAGAAACTTTGGGGGAAATATTGACGTGCAATGATTACCACTGAGAAACGCTCACTGATAAACGAGGAAGAACCGGTTGTTCCTCCTCTTCGTCCTCTGATTCGGGGTCATAGATGTATGGCTGTGTTTCTGAAGAAGTGTTGAGTTGCGTAAGTTTTTCCACAACCCTTTAAAACAAGCGGCGGCGGACGGCATGAAACCTGGAACAGCGCACGGTTACACAGAGCGGGGGAAGGAGGTTCCTTCATGCATTCATGGGGGGAGCCAATCAGAGATGCCTCATTTTTCGTGTGGATATTCATGAGAGGGACCAGAAAAGCCTGTCGTTGGACCACAAGTCACTCTTCTAGCATACAGACACAGCTGGAAACAAAGCAGCCAGAAGGTTTTTTTAACAGAAACGATGCTTAATGCTTTCAATAAGGGAGAACAGCAATATTAGTGAAATGATGATGGAAGTAAATCTTTAAAGGGAAACTGTTACTTATGCATGAAAAAGGAGGCAAGCCGGATCTGTACATCCACCTTCTCTCTGTTCTAGGGCTGGACGATATAGAAAAAAAGATTATCGATAAAAAAAAATCTGTATCGCTCAATATCGATATTTATCAAAAAAAAAATAAAAAAGCCAGTATCAAATTCAAAGCTTTTTAAGGGGTCCCCTGGCCATTTAAGCTTTTTCTGAATGACGTACTTATAATAAAGATCACACTTAAGCCGTTTTCAGACTTGCATTGCGGAAACGAGCGGTAAAGTCCATCCGCTCTTTGAACAAACTCGTCTTTTTATTGCATCCCGGCGCTTTCAGACATCAGGAAATGTTGCAGAAAAGTCAGCACAGCCCCCCCGCTCTCCCTTCAACTCTGTCCGGAACATTTTCTTGTGCTTTCAGCCAAAACATCGTGCTGCAACATTTCCGCTCTTGTGACATGTAGACCAGCTGGTACATGTCCGCTACATCTCTGAGGTAAATGACCGGTACGCATGTCTGAATGCAGACGTTATAAAGGACAGAGTTCACAATATTACCGCTCTCTAGTGGAAGTCTGAAAAGTGCACAACACTGAATCCCAGTTCAGCCTTTGCCTGGTCTGTGTTTGTGATTGGTTTGGGGGAAGGACTGACTGTAGTATCATGATACCTGATAGGCTACAGCAGAAAACTGTTTCTATATTGAACTTTTATTGACCCTCTTTTTTTTATATTGAAAAAACCTCTATCGATCGATATATATTGATATTGAATTATCGTCCAGCCCTACTCCGTTCATCCTCAAACACATAAAACTGCTCCGATCTCCCACATACTCAATCTGAGAGGAAGACCAGGATGAGGAGCAGATCCAGGACCTGCCAGAAGCTGGTTCAGACCAGGTCTGAGCCTCAGCCGGCGAAGAAGAACCCGAGGCTGAGCAGACACGTGGAGCGTTTCCACCCCGAGAGGACCTGAAGCGTCCCGCTGGTCAGCATGTTGATGATCTCCCTGCAGGACCACCCCCCCTCTAGCAGGAAACCACCTGGTCACAGCCGGACCATCTGGTCCAGCTTTGGGAGGAAAATCGTGTCGGTGACCACAATCAGACTTCCAATGGTCAGTTTCTATCGACGTGCACCAGAGGGTTGACTGGATCCCAGAAGCCTTCAGTCGTTTCAGACTTAAGACTCAAATTCTGCGGCTTCACAAACAGAATCTGACGCTCATTTCCCGGCACACAGGATGGATCCTTCACATTTAAATCATTTAGTAGAGCATTTCAGTGTGAATGATGAGGTAAAAATACAGAGTGTACAGAAAGTATTCAGACTCCTTTAAACTTTTCACTCTTTGTTTCATTGCAGCCATTTCCTAAAATCAAAAAAGTTAATTTATTTCTCATTTATGTCACTCAGCACCCATCTGGACAGAAAAAAACAGAAATGTAGAAATTTCTGCTAATTTATTAAAAAAGAAAAACTGAAATATGACATGGTCATAAGTATTCAGAGCCTTTGCAGTGACTCATATTTAACTCATATTCTGTCCGTTTCTTCTGATCCTCCTTGAGATGGTTCTACTCCTTCATTGGAGTCCAGCTGTGTTTAATTAAACTGATTGGACTTGATTAGGAAAGACACACACCTGTCTACATATGTCTCACTTGCCTCAATGAAGGTCAGTGTTCATGACTCCCCCATCAGAAAGAGACTGGGGGGCAAAAATGGCTGCATGGCAGAGTTCCAAGACCAAAACCACTGCTGAGCAAAAAGAACATAAAGGCTCGTCTCAGTTTAGCCAGAAAGCATCTTGATGATCCCAAGACTTTTGGGAAAATACTCTGTGGACTGGCGAGACAAAAGTGGAACTTTCTGGAAGGTGGAGGTCCCATTACATCTGGCGTAAAAGTAACATGGCATTTCAGAGAAGGAACATCATAGCAACAGTAAAATATGGTGGTGGTAGTGTGATGGTCTGGGGCTGTTTAGCTGCTTCAGGACCTGGAAGACTTGCTGTGGTAAATGGAACCATGAATTCTGCTTCTACCAAAAAATCCTGAAGGAGAACGTCCGGCCATCTGTTGGTGACCTCAAGCTGAAGCGCACTTGGGTTCTGCAGCAGAACAATGATCCAGAACACACCAGCAAGTCCACCTCTGAATGGCTTAAGAACAACAACATGAAGACTTTGGAGTGGCCTAGTCAAAGCCCCCACCTGAATCCCATTGAGATGCTGTGGCATGACCTTAAAAAGGCGGTTCATGCTGGAAAAGCCTCCAATGTGGCTGAATTACAACAATTCTGCAAAGATGAGTGGAACAAAATTCCTCCACAGCGCTGTAGAAGACTCACTGCCAGTTATCACAAACGCTTGATGCAGTTGTTGCTGCTAAAGGTGGAACAACCAGTTATTAGGTTTAGGGGAAGATCACTGTTTCACACAGGGACATGGAGGGTTGGATTCCCCCCCCCCTTAAAAATAAAAATCTCCATTTAAAAACTGTGTTTTCTGTTCACTTGTGTTATCTGTGTCACACATTTAAATTTGTTTGATGATCTGAAACATTTAAATGTGACAAACATGCAAGAAAGTAAGAAATCAGGAAGGAGGCAAACACTTTCACACACCTGTCTATATAAGAGCTTCCAGCTCACAGTTCATGTCAGAGCAAATGAGGATCATGAGGTGGAAGGAACTGTCCAAGGAGCTCAGAGACAGAATTGTGGCGAGACACAGATCTGGACAAGGTTACAAAGAGTTTCTGCAGCACTAAAGGTTCCTAAGAGCACGGTGGCCTCCATGGTCCTTACATGGAAGAAGTTTGGGACGACCAGAACTCTTCCTAGACCCGGCCGTCCAGCCAAACTGAGCAATGGTGGGAGAAGAGCCTTGGTGAGAGAGTAAAGAAGAAGCCAAAGATCACTGTGGCTGAGCTCCAGAGATGCAGTAGGGAGATGGAGAAAGTTCCACAAAGTCAGTATCACTGCAGCCTCCACCAGTCGGGGCTTTATGGCAGAGCGGCCCGATGGAAGCCTCTCCTCAGTGCAGACATATGAAAGCCCGCATAGAGTTTGCCAAAAACACATGAAGGACTCCCAGACTGAGAGAAATAAGATTCTCTGGTCTGATGAGACCAAGATTGAACTTTTTGGAGTTAATTCTAAGCGGTATGTGTGGAGAAAACCAGGCACTGCTCATCACCTGCCCAATACCATCCCAACAGTGAAGCACGGTGGTGGCAGCATCATGGTATGGGGGTGTTTTTCAGCTGCAGGGACAGGACGACTGGTTGCAGTTGAAGGAAAGATGAATGCGGCCAAGTACAGAGATCCTGGAAGAAAAGCTCTTCCAGAGTTCAGGAGCTCAGACTGGGCCGAAGGTTCACCTTCCAACAAGACAATGATCCTCACACACAGCTGAAATAACAAAGGAGTGGATCAGAACCACTCTGGACCATTCTGGACCGGCCCAGCCAGAACCCTGACTTAAACCCAACTGAGCATCTCTGAGAGACCTGAAAATGGCTGAACACCACCGTTCACCATCCAACCTGACAGAACTGGAGAGGATCTGCAAGAAGAACCAGAAGATCCCAAATCCAGGTGTGAACATTGTTGCATCATTCCCAAGAAGACTCATGGCTGTACCAGCTCAGAAGTACTTCTACTCAGTACTCAGCAAAGTACTCAATACTTATCACCATGTCATATTTCAGTTTTTCTTTTTTAATAAATTTGCAAAATTTTCTACATTTGTGCTTTTTTTCTGTCCAGATGGTGCTGAGTGACATTAATGAGAAATAACATGAACTCTTTTTTAGATTTTAGCAAATGGCTGCAATGAAACAGAGTGAAAAGTTTGAAGGAGTCTGAATACTTTCCGTACACACTGTATGTTTATAAGAATGAAGTAATAATTTTACAAAAATAAAGTCGTAATCTTTTGAGAAAAAAATATTTTACAAGAACAAAAGTTGTAATTTTACGAAAGTCATATTTACAAGAATGAAATAATTTTACAAGAATAAAGTTGTAATTTTATGAAAAAAATGTTATTTTACAAGAATGAACTTTTAATTTTACGAGAGTAAAGTTGTATATTTCTGAAAATAAAGTCATAATTTTACAAGAATAAAGTCAATGTTATCAGCAAAAATGTTATTTCACGAGAATAAAAGCTGTAATTTTACAAGAGTAAAGTCGTATATTTACAAGAATGAATTCACAATTTTACAAGAATGAAGTTGTAAATTTATGAGGGAAAATTAGTTATTTTACAAGAATAAAGTTGTACATTTATGAAAATAAAGTTATAATTTTCATTCTTATGAAATTGTGACTTTACTTTATTCTTGTAAATTTACAATTTTATTCTCAAAAATGTCCAACCTTATTTTGAAATATCATAACTTTATTCTATAAGTCTGAATGTGGCCGTAATACTCCGTCTTATTCCAGCATAGAGGACCGTTATTACATTACAGACACACACAGAACTTCCTGCTCACTTGTTGATCTCTGGCTTCTCCTCTTTGGATATTCTAAATTCATTATAACTTTATCATAAATATTGTTCGCCATGTTTTGTTTTTAGTTTGTTGAGCTTTTTGATTTATTCTGAAATCAGCAAAAACATTTTGTACCTTAATCAAGTAAATAATGATTATTATATTCATCATTTTATGAAGAATTTTATATCTTAATTATTCTATGTGGAGCTTTTTATCCCCGCCCCCATAAACATGTCCTTAATTTAAATAATTATTATTTTATATTTATTTGATATTATTCACTTTATATATTTATCATTTTGTAATGATTTGATGATTTCCATCGGTTAATAATAAAGTTTTTCCTTTTATAAATGACGTTGACATTCAGCCTGAAGCGGTTTGCGTTTCATCGTCTCAGGATCTGAATAAAGTTTCTGTCAGTGGTCGGGTCGGTCTGTGGGGGGGTGGGGTGGGGGGGGTTAATGACAGGAGGAAGGAAGAAAGCTGGAGATTAAATTAGCACACCCTCTCCCCCCCGACGAATGATCCTGATGACCTGCTGGCCTTCAGGAGGTCTGCGCTTCTAACCAGATTAAATTCAGACAAACCGAGTTAAAGAGCAGATGGTGAGTCCTCCACAGAGACCCCGTCCCTGAACTCTGACCCCCCCACGGCGAGTCCTCTTCCTGAAACTGAATTTCGATGCGGAGCTACGTGTGATTTTCAATTGACCCGTGCTGAAAACAAACTGCTTCGGGTTAACGACAGAAGCGTCTCATCCAGGGGTCAGACCGGGTCCAGAGGGGTCCATGTGGGTGCTGGTTTTCTTTCCAGCTACACTCATCTCATCTTCCTACATTTCATTTCTGATGAAGCTCACAGGTCCATTCCTTATTAAGTCCTCCACACTTTCCTGACCATCTTCTCCAGGCTGCTGTCAGCCCTCCGGCTTCTACACCGTTTTCTTCCACTTAACTGTCCATTAATGAGCTTTGAGACACTCTGAGAACATCCAGCTTCTTTTCTATCACTTTTTGTGTCTTTCCACCTTGTGCAGGGAGTCAATGATGGTTTTCTGCACAACGGTCAGATCAGCATCTTCCCCATGATTGTGAATTCTTCTAAACCAAGACAGAGACTTTTTAAAGGCTCAGGGTACTTATGGAGGTGTTTGGATTACTGACCTGATTAGAATGTGACACTCTGAACCTGCAATACTGGAGCTTTTTACAATATTCTCAGTTTTGGAGTTTTTGAATTTGAGGTTTTCTTAAGCTGCAACTTTTAATCAGCAACATCCAAACAATTAAAAATCTCAAACCGAATCACAATATTGGTATTCAAGTTTGGCCAGGGATATTTTTTTTTTCTTTTTCTACTATTTCTTTTGGGTTTTTTTTTTTAAGTTGAAATGCAATTAAATGCCTTTGGTAAGAAGATGAATAGAGCTGGAGTTTCAAAAAAGAAAATGTAAACTTTTTTTTTTTACCCTGACCCTTAAAAGAATCAGAATTGAGAATCGATAGGAACTGGAATCGAAAGAAGGGATTTAATTGGAATCCGAATCATTAAAATTCAAACGATGCCCAACACTAGTAACGTTTCACACCAACATCAGCCATTATTGCTCATGTGATGAAAGAGAAGCTAGCATTTAGAGAAAACTGTGAAATTTTTTAAACAAATTTTTAGACCATATTTTTAAAATGACCATAAAATGTTGCTTTCCTCCCCAATTGACCTATGGCTAAACCACGCCCCCAAACGCGATGAGCCAATCACAGTGCGCACAGCTTTCCCATACACTCGGACATTCTCTGCTTGAACGTCCATTGAAATGCATTGAAGTTAGTCCGTTTTTGTTCGTTTTTATGTGTTCTTTTTAGTTTAAAATGGTCAAACGTGTGCATGGGGTACATGCAACTCCGATACTAGGTATCCTGAGAGGCTGGGTGACAGGGCGTATTTTTTTGCCTTTTACCAAGTCACATCAAGCCAAAGTTATGCGGCAGACCACAACATCAACTGAACGTGGATAAAATGAACAAGGATGCCTACATCTGTTCTAAGGTAAGGCAACATCGTATTTGAGGCAACATGTTGTCACTTTGCTTGAAAGAAATATGAAGTTACCTTCCCTAACGTTAGTTTAAGTTGGCTAACGCTAGCTAAACATGCTAGTTTTGGTACGTGGTAACGGTACATAAGACGCTGTCGTGTAGTACAGGTGTCGTGTAGTAACGTCGATAACGACACGCCTCTGGCTTCCAAGCTGCAGCCAGATTGCTCCGCTTCCGTGGCTGTTTGATCAGTTTTTGTCAGATGATCACTTTTTGGCACAACAACAGCAGCCGTGCAGCAGTTTGTGCAAGAAACTGAGGGAGCGACACGAGTCACATTCAGAGATTCACAGGCTGATTTCTACTCCCAGTTTAAGACTTGTGAACAATTTCTTTTTGTTTTTTTGTATTGTTTTTATGTTTTTTAATTTATCTTGTCATGATCACTCTGTCTGATCACGCGTCTGTTCTCCGTGTTGACAGCTGTCATCTCCCGAAATGTCACATAGCGCCTGTCACCGAATGTTTGTTTGTCCGACTGAGTGGAGGGGGCGGGGCTTAGCCATAGGTCAATTAAGCGTAACAGGGTGGACGTGTCACACTCTGCCACATCAGCCAAGCACTCCAAAACAATGAGAAAATGTTTTTTTTTTTAAAGTATCAGTCAACTCGGGGACGGAACACGTTTTAAAAAATAAGGCACAAAAAATGTAATCGTAAGAAAAAATATTATTCAGTAAGAATCACTGTAAATGAGGCTGTACATAAATTAAAAATGTGGAATTTATCATCAAACATGAGTGCAAACATGGCATTTTGCATGCTTTTGCTAAAATAACGATAAATATTTTAACTTGTGTTGATCCTGCATTGATATTACTGTATTTTATGGTAGAGGGAGCTTAACAATGTGAGAAAAGCTTTTGGAGGTTGGGATGGGCGATATGGACTCAAATGTATCATGATAATTTCTGGGTTTTATCATGGTAACGATAATTGACATCAGACATCGGCCACCCCACCGATATTTAACCAATAAACCCTGTTTCTAAAGTCTTAAAAAAAAAAAAAAAAAACCTTCTTCACAAACGTCTTTTTTACAGACTTTATAACTTCTGAAGACTATGGATGGGAAAAAATATCGATACACTGAAATGTCAAGATATTTTCATATGCCAATATCATATTGACATATAACGCGGTATCGATCTATTTTACTAACAAAATCTTGCAATATTTCATCATTTTGTTATGAAATCTCGTGAGAATTCATGAAGTATCGTGATATTTTGTAGCAGAAAGATGAAATCTCCAGCGATTTTGTAAGTAAAATAGATCGATACAGCGTTTTTAAATAACGATTTGATATCGACATATGAACATATTGCGATATTTCAGTGTATCGATATTTTTCCCCATCCCTATTCTTTAAAACGGATAACAAAACTGCGATTTGCAATAACTGCTTTTTTTTCGGCTTTAATATCGATATCGATTATCGGCCACATGAGTTTTATAATATCGGCATATCGGATATCAGAAAAAATTCCCATATCATGGATCCCTAAAAATAATACTAGAAGCCAAACTACATCAATGAAGTTCAAGTAGTACACCTGAACTGCAAAACTGTAGTAACACCAAAAAACCAAGTCTGAAATATGAGAACAAACGGTGCACCAGAAAAACAAACAAACAAACAAACAAAACTATATAAATAACTGTAAATACAACCTGATTTGTATTTATCAATTTTATTGTAAGATGACAAATTATTACCACGGGGAATTACTTTGACGATATATCGCACAAGATAATATATCGCCCATCCCTATTTGGAAGTGAACATTATCCCATTTTTTACACAAAATATGGCATATATGATGCTAAAATAAAAGATGCCAACCTGCAGCTAATCATCAAACAGCCTGATAACACCATCCTCTAATTATTAAAAGTATTTTTACAACTCACCTGAACGTCTCTCACTCACGGACATTAAATCTTATTTTAAAAATAATAATAATCAGTTAAATCTATTTAAAATCAAGTTAAATATAACCAGTAAAACTATGACTGGAGATAACAGGTTAGTTCTGACTCTTAGTTCATGTTTAACAGCCAACTGTCGGGAAAAAAATCCTAATTTCAGCATTAAACGCCTGAGTTTCTGCAAACTAACCGTTAAATCTCCAAAACATTTAAATGTTCAACGTCTCAGTTCACATGAAGTTAAATTCATTTTAAATTTTACCTGTTCGCCGTTGAGCAACACTCCTGCCTCAGAGATTAAACCCGAAATTAAACCGTCAACTCACCTGTTGCCGGTCTACACGCGACTTTTCGCTCCGAGGAAACGAACTGGAGCATCGGACAAGCAACCCGCGGGGACCCGGTGCTTCTCTCCCGGCCACACTGCCGACGACGAGCCGCAGAAACGTCACGCTCATTTATATAGAGGCGTCAGCACGCACTTCCGTTTGACCTTTCACGATAAAAGCACGACCGGAAAGGCAGCTGTGACAAACCGTCAGTTATTTTTTATTTTTTCGTAAAAAATCTTTATTAACAGTTCAATGGGAAAAATAAAACAGAGTAAATGAACAACATACATAAAGAAGGCGTACAATAGTCTTGTTTTACAATACAGGATTCAGATCATTATAAACGTCCAAACTCCGACGTGTTGTATATGTGACCATTTACATTTATGAATTTGATATTTGGCATACAAAATAAAAATAAAAAAATTAAATAAATAACCGTTTTTTTATTTTACAAATGTCATTCTTATAAAAAAAAATGTCTTTCTTTTCTAAATTGATATTAATATCAACCAAATCATGACACATACGTTCGATATCAATCCAGAACTAGATCTTAGCACTAGATTTGTGGGATAAATTTGGTGGATAATTTTGAAATGTATTTCCTGAACTTTATTCATACAAAAATATTCATTACAGGACCAAGCTTTCTTCCAATTCATGTCATTAAACATAGTATTTCAAAAGGACATGCAACGAGGCAAAAAACTTTCATGTATTAGTTCCCTAATGTATTTATTATTACATTTTTTGTCCTTAATATTCATTCCATTTAATGTGATGGCAGTACTAAATTAAGCTGAATGACTAAAACTAACATTTCCTTGTATTATTTTCAGGTAAGCACCTGATATAGCATCAAACACTATGCAATACTACCGTCAGATATGCTCATAGGTAACGTAGACATTTATTCGTCATAAATTTAATAATGTTTTTGGCCAAATTTTATATTCACAAATGTAAATGCACTAATAGGGGATTATCACGCTTCCGCGTTCCGGTTCCCGGAAGTTGAAACATTTGGCACTTCCTCTTCCGGGCCATGTTAACGACAGCCGTTCCTGCTCTGTTATACTGTTTAAATCGGATAAACTCCAAACATATTTAAGTTTTCATTCTAGACTGAAGTGATACTGGATCAAAAGCTGGATCAAAACGATCGATTTGCATTGATTGAAGGGCCGAACTTTATAAAAAAACACACGTTTGTTTGTCCCCGGTGGGGCACAACACCGGCACTTCACAACATGCTAGCATTAGCCAGCTAGCGTTTACCGACGTGCTTAACATCGTGCGTCTTAAAACACACAAACATCTGAAAATCGGGTCTGTATCTCCCCGTTTCCAGTGGAACAACTGGGGACTGCCAAGAAAGGAGACGCTTTCAGATGCTTGTGTGTTTTCAGCCGCACAAAGTTAGCCACGTCATCAAGCTGGCTAATGCTAACCTGCTAACAATAGTCCGCCAGCTACTACTCTGTTAAACTTTGTAAATCGGATAAACGCCAATGCCAAGTTTTCATTCCAGACTGAAGTGATGCTGAGGAAGAAGTGGATCAAAACGACCGATTCGCCGCGGTGAAGGACCGAACTTTATAATAAAACGACACACGATTGTTTGTGGCCGGCAGACTGCGCAGTCGTGTTAGCAGGTTAGCATTAGCCAGCTCGATAACATGCCTAACTTTGTGCGGCTGAAAACACACAAGCATCTGAAAGCGTCTCCTTTCTTGGCAGTCCCCAGTTGTTCCACTGGAAACGGGGAGATACAGACCCGATTTTCAGATGTTTGTGTGTTTTAAGACGCACGATGTTAAGCACGTCGGTAAACGCTAGCTGGCTAATGCTAGCATGTTGTGAAGTGCCGGTGTTGTGCCCCACCGGGGACAAACAAACGTGTGTTTTTTTATAAAGTTCGGCCCTTCAATCAATGCAAATCGATCGTTTTGATCCAGCTTTTGATCCAGTATCACTTCAGTCTGGAATGAAAACTTAAGTATGTTTGGAGTTTGTCCGATTTAAACAGTATAACAGAGCAGGAACGGCTGTCGTTAACATGGCCCGGAAGAGGAAGTGTCCAAAAGCCGGCAACTTCCGGTAAGCGTGATAATCCCCTATAACAAACAATTTTGTCCAGCCTTCATATGTGAACTTGAAAAATATTTTTTGTCTATTAAGAACTCCAAAAAAATTTAAAGCTTCAAAGACCTTGAACTCTTTTGAAAAATACAATGTGATTATGTGGCGATTTATTTATTATTATTATTTGTCATTTTCCTTTTTTTTCCCTGTATGGTGATTTATCTGTGCTCCGATTTACTTCTGATCTTCTGATCATTTTAGCCTCCACTTTTGTTCATTCCGTTGTGTTCTTTAAAGGTACAGTCTATAAGAGTTACTGACATCTAGTGGTAAAGATGGGTATTTGAAAGAAAAGATGTTTTCTTTCAAATGACTTCACATTCCAAGCACTGTTGTGAATGTATGGTGGCCGCTAGTGGCCAAAACTCCTTCAGACATAAAGATGTTTTCACCTGTGAGAGGATCTGAGGAACTACTTTTAATGTCTTTTAAGGCATTACTGATCCCAAACAGTCTCTAACGCCCGTTAAACAAAGCTGGTACAGCAGTTTTAAAGTTCAGAGGGTTCTTATTTTACACACATTGTTTTGTCCATTTAGGGACACCGTAGTAAAAATGGTGGAAAAAATATGTGCACCGCCCAGCAAGTAGATATAAATGACTCATTCTGAAAAGCTAAACATATAACAGCTATTCTAGTGCAGCGATTACACATCAATAGAAACACAGTTTTGAATTATAAATCACATTTTTCTACCATTGACCTTAGATTTTTTACTTACTGTGCCTTTAAATCATGTCTTGTAATTGACATATGTATTCAAAAAAGCCCTCTATCATAACTTAAAAAAACAAAAAACAACTGGAACGCACCATTAGCCTCTTAGCTAATGCTACTTAACTAGCCCATGTCGTACATCAGGGACCATTCAAACAAAGAAACAAACAAATAAACTGACATTTTTTCACTTTAAACAAAATCATAGGCATTTATACGTATATAATGTCTATGATAGATATCATATATGGCTAGATGGCTTACACGGGCTGCTAGCCGAAGAGAAACATAGCTACACGGCGGCCATCTCACTTCAGACAACTCATGTAATATTTAAATAACCATATCTGGCTCAATTTTCAACCGATTTTCTAACAGTTTGATTTCTTATAAACGTCAGAGATGTAGCTGTTCCTGGCATATATATCTCATATAATATGCCACATCTAAGTATACAGGAACACAGCTGTATCTCTGGCGTTTATAAGAAACCAAAGCGTTTGAAAATCTGTCGAAAACTGAGCCAGATATGGTTATTTAAATAGTACATGCACCATTTACATCAATGCTGTTCAAGGGGCGAGCTGTCTGAAGTAAGATGGCTGCCGCGTAGCTAGCGAGGGGCAACCTCCGGTGGCCAACTGTGAGGCAACCAGGAAGAAATCATTGGCCGTGTCTCAAATCGCGCATTAAACACTCTTTTGAGTGTGTAGTACGTTCATGTTGTCCTTTTTGGGAAAATTCAGTGCACTGAAAGTACCAGGATGCCCTAATAACGGCCGGCTTGACTTGAATCGACCGCTGCACATGCAGCTGGCCAGCAGAGCCTCTGGGCAAGGTGACCCGGTCCATCATTAGATGCTTTCATGAGGCTGCTCCTCTCAGTTTATTATATCTGGATCCCTCTGGCTTCCTCCTGCAGCAGCTGCTGTTGCAGCCTCCTGCAAGCTTTACGTAACAGTGACACGGACAGGAGCTGATTTTATGATGAAATATTAACAACAACAAAAAAACAGCTTTTAGATTTCTGTTATGATGTTGATAAAAGTTAACAACTCATTTTACATCTGAACATCCACGCTGCAGAAAAAAGGTGTAGTTTGCTAAATTATCCAAAAGTACCTAAATGCAGTTCCAATGACCGACAAGAGCGCTGGAGACAGGAAGTCTCCAGCGGAAGTTAGTAAAACACCGCTGAGAGTGTTTATCTGCGGCTTGAAAACACAAACGAATGGTGTAGTATGTTGGTTACAGTTCAATTTTAGGACGTTACATGAAGAAGAAACTTCCGATTGCGACTTTCGGCGCGGATTAGCCACATGTTGGCTAATACCTGCTAGTATCTGATATATGCTAGTATCTGATACCTGCTAGTATCTGATATATGGTAGTATCTAATACCTGCTAGTATCTGATATATGGTAGTATCTAATACCTGCTAGTATCTGATAAATGGTAGTATCTAATACCTGCTAGTATCTGATATATGGTAGTATCTAATACCTGCTAGTATCTGATATATGGTAGTATCTAATACCTGCTAGTATCTGATATATGGTAGTATCTAATACCTGCTAGTATCTGATATATGGTAGTATCTAATACCTGCTAGTATCTGATATATGGTAGTATGTAATACAGTACCTGCTAGTGTCTGATATATGCTAGTATCTGATATATAGTAGTATGTAATACCTGCTAGTATCTGATATATGGTAGTATCTAATACCTGCTAGTATCTGATATATGGTAGTATCTAATACCTGCTAGTGTCTGATACATGGTAATATCTATTACCTGCTAGTATCTGATATATGGTAGTATCTAATACCTGCTAGTATCTGATATATGGTAGTATCTAATACCTGCTAGTGTCTGATACATGGTAATATCTATTACCTGCTAGTATCTGATATATAGTAGTATCTAATACCTGCTAGTATCTGATATCTGGCATCCAGATGTCCAAAATGAACTCCTCTGGATGATTTTGGGATCTTTGCTCTTGGAGTAGAATGTAGTAGTATCCGTCAGAATATGAGAGATACAACCTCACAGTTGTCTGCAGAGATCAGCATCAGTTGATATCACAAAGTAAGAGTTGGACAATATTGGCATATTGGATATCTGTAAAAAAAAAAAAAAAAAGCCAGTATTGAACGTTTCTTCTTGGTAATGGTATCCAGCCTCCTACTGGCAGCTTCATCAGGTCCCCTCTTCCGTAACTGCACCAGATGTGTTCAAGCTGTTGACATAAGTTTGAGAGTTTTCACATTACTGAGCTTTTTTTGAATAAAAGATCAAAGCTGGATTTTCTGTGTTTGTGTCTGATGCTTGAACACGTCTATGTGCCCAAACGTTGACTCATGGCCTCAGACTGGTGTTTTTGTGAAGAAGTGGCAGTTCAGCCCACAGCTGAGCGTAAGTGTGGAGCAGCATGGTCATCCTCCGCCGCTGAGCTGTGAACATTACACCCCTGTTTTCCTGTGCTGACAGCAGAGCCCCATCTTGTCTGTGGGTGGGCCAGTGCACGTCCATGTTTGTGCTTTTCTACAACCCTCAGCAAGCACAGACGATCAGCAGCACGGGCTGGTGGCTGTGCAGAGCAGAGGCAGCTTTTTAAATGATGCAGCAGGCTTCCAGCCCTCACTGTGGGCGAGGAAAGCAGTCACAGCAGGAATAAAACATCCCTGACATCATTCTCAGATGTTAACAGCTGAGGACAGAACAGACAGCAGCTGCGTCCACATGCAGGAGACATCATCTGTCTTTTTATCTGAGGGGATTAAATGTTGTCATACTTTAATCACAATACCTCATGATTACAGTTACACAGTTCTCTCCTCATCTGTGTGCTTACAGCTCTGTTCAAAGTAGTGGTGGGCAGATCCATACAAATATCAATAATATGGATTCCAACATTGGCATCGATATTAATTGGTACGAGTGTGATTATATCGATACTTCAGTGTAAGTCTTGAAAAATATCAAAATCTTCATAAACATGGAGGATACAGTGGTTTCTGATGGATCCGGTTCTCTGCTTTGACAAGACCCCCATATTCCCTAAACCAGAATCTGGTTTATCATCATTCACATGATGGCGGTAGCCTATCGGATTTTAGCTTCTGTACCACATGATGGTGGTAGCCAATCAAATTCTAGCTTCTGTGTCACATGATTGTGGTAGCCTATCAGATTCTAGCTTCTGTGTCACATGATGGTGGTAGCCTATCAGATTCTAGCTTCTGTATCACATGATGGTGGTAGCCTATCAGATTCTAGCTTCTGTACCACATGATGGTGGTAGCCTATCAGATTCTAGCTTCTGAACCACATGATGGTGGTAGCCTATCAGATTCTAGCTTCTGTATCACATGATGGTGGTAGCCTATCAGATTCTAGCTTCTGTGTCACATGATGGTAGTAGCCTATCAGATTCTAGCTTCTGTACCACATGATGGTGGTAGCCTATCAGATTCTAGCTTCTGTATCACATGATGATGGTAGCCTATCAGATTCTAGCCTTGTATCACGTGATGGTGGTAGCCTATCAGATTCTAGCTTCTGTATCACATGATGGTGGTAGCCTATCAGATTCCAGCTTCTGTACCACATGATGGTGGTAGCCTATCAGATTCTAGCTTCTGTATCACATGATGGAGGTAGCCTATCAGATTCTAGCTTCTGTATCACATGATGGTGGTAGCCTATCAGATTCTAGCTTCTGTATCACATGATGGTGGTAGCCTATCAGATTTTAGCTTCTGTATCACATGATGGTGGTAGCCTATCAGATTCTAGCTTCTGTATCACATGATGGTGGTAGCCTATCAGATTCTAGCTTCTGTATCACATGATGGTGGTAGCCTATCAGATTCGAGCTTTTGTGTCACATGATGATGGTAGTTTATCAGATTCTAGCCTTGTATAACATGATGGTGGTAGCCTATCAGATTCTAGCTTCTGTATCACATGATGGTGGTAGCCTATCAGATTTTAGCCTTGTATCACATGATGGTGGTAGCCTATCAGATTCTAGCCTTGTATCACATGATGGTGGTAGCCTATCAGATTCTAGCCTTGTACCACGTGATGGTGGTAGCCTATCAGATTCTAGCTTCTGTATCACATGATGGTGGTAGCCTATCAGATTCTAGCCTTGTATCACATGATGGTGGTAGCCTATCAGATTCTA
>JALJCO010006238.1:70000-197536 GCA_023101725.1 Atherinomorus stipes
TCCAGGGTCCAGGACCAGCATGAGATTTAGGACCAGTCCAGGTTCCAGGACCAGCCCGAGATTTAGGACCAGTCCAGGGTCCAGGACCAGCCTGAGATTTAGGACCAGTCCAGGACCAGCCTGAGATCTAGGACCAGTCCAGGGTCCAGGACCAGCCTGAGATTTAGGACCAGTCCAGGGTCCAGGACCAGCCTGAGATCTAGGACCAGTCCAGGGTCCAGGACCAGCCCGAGATCTAGGACCAGTCCAGGGTCCAGGACCAGCCCGAGATCTAGGGCCAGTCCAGGGTCCAGGACCAGCCTGAGATTTAGGACCAGTCCAGGTTCCAGGACCAGCCTGAGATTTAGGACCAGTCCAGGTTCCAGGACCAGCATGAGATTTAGGACCAGCCTGGTTCCAGGACCAGCCTGAGATTTAGGACCAGTCCAGGGTCCAGGACCAGCCTGAGATCTAGGACCAGTCCAGGGTCCAGGACCAGCCTGAGATTTAGGACCAGTCCAGGGTCCAGGACCAGCCTGAGATCTAGGACCAGTCCAGGGTCCAGGACCAGCCTGAGATTTAGGACCAGTCCAGGGTCCAGGACCAGCCTTAGGACCAGTCCAGGGTCCAGGACCAGCCTGAGATCTAGGACCAGTCCAGGGTCCAGGACCAGCCTGAGATTTAGGACCAGTCCAGGGTCCAGGACCAGCCTGAGATCTAGGACCAGTCCAGGGTCCAGGACCAGCCTGAGATTTAGGACCAGTCCAGGGTCCAGGACCAGCCTTAGGACCAGTCCAGGGTCCAGGACCAGCCTGAGATTTAGGACCAGTCCAGGGTCCAGGACCAGCATGAGATTTAGGACCAGCCTGGTCCAGGACCAGCCTGAGATCTAGGACCAGTCCAGGGTCCAGGACCAGCCTGAGATTTAGGACCAGTCCAGGGTCCAGGACCAGCATGAGATTTAGGACCAGTCCAGGGTCCAGGACCAGCCTGAGATCTAGGACCAGTCCAGGGTCCAGGACCAGCCTGAGATCTAGGACCAGTCCAGGGTCCAGGACCAGCGTGCCTCCAGACGTCTGCAGCTCTGCTGGGTCTGGACCTGGTGCAGGGGCGGCGCCCTCTGGTGGTCTGAGCAGGTCTCTGCTGGTTCCTCCACAGAAACCTGCAGAAACTAAAACAAAGATCAGAAACAGAAAAATCTGACATCATTAAATCTGTTGCTATGGTAACGAATCACTTCTCTCACATAACAAACGTTTTTATTCTCTCAGAATGAATCCTCCATGTTCACTAGACCCCAGGTCATCTGGATCCGGTCTGTCATCCGTCCCAGAACCAGAACCGGACCTGGAGAAGCTCGATCCGGTCTATCATCAGTCCCAGAACCCGAACCAGACCTGGAGAAGCTACATCCGGTCTGTCATCAGTCCCAGAACCAGAACCAGACCTGGAGAAGCTGGATCCGGTCTTTCATCAGTCCCAGAACCAGAACCGGACCTGGAGACGCTGGATCCGGCCTGTCATCAGTCCCAGAACCAGAACCGGACCTGGAGAAGCCGGATCCGGTCTGTCATCAGTCCCAGAACCAGAACCGGACCTGGAGACGCTGGATCCGGCCTGTCATCAGTCCCAGAACCAGAACCGGACCTGGAGAAGCTGGATCCGGTCTGTCATCAGTAGGCTACCAGAACCAGAACCGGACCTGGAGAAGCTGGATCCGGTCTATCATCAGTCCCAGAACCAGAACTGGACCTGGAGAAGCTGGATCCGGTCTTTCATCAGTCCCAGAACCCGAACCGGACCTGGAGAAGCTGGATCCGGTCTTTCATCAGTCCCAGAACCAGAACCAGACCTGGAGAAGCTGGATCCGGTCTTTCATCAGTCCCAGAACCAGAACCAGACCTGGAGAAGCTGTGTTCAGCTTCTATGCTCCACATGTCTGGAACAAACTCCCAGAAAGTGTCAGATCAGCTGAAAGAGTCCAGTTCCATCCAGGACCTGGTCTCAGAGTCCAGTTCCATCCAGGACCTGGTCTCAGAGTCCAGTTCCATCCAGGACCTGGTCTCAGAGTCCAGATCCCTCCGTGTCTTTCATTTTAAATCCTGTTTTTATTCTTTGACTTTTTCTTCTGATGTAAAACACTTTGAACCGTCGTGTACGAGACGCTCCACATGAACCTGAACGTGGAGTCCGTGTCCGTGACGGGGGTGCTGGTCCTGGTCTCGGTGGTCTCGGTGGTATCAGAGGACGGTACTACATCATAAATCCAGCTGTACTTTCCTTTGACTTTCCCTCAACAGTCCGAACAAAAACCCAACATCACAAGTTCGGGTGTGAAACTGGACCCGGCCTGAACCTGGACTCTGGAGTCAACACAGTAAACCCTCAGCAAGAAGTACATGAAGCTTATTTTATCAAGTACACGTGAGTATAAGTATACGAAGTATACTACAGACCATGTACTTGTAGCATACTAGAAAGTACACAAACTTAATACTGCTTTGGACAAAATTAGAACATTTTACATTTATAACAGTTCAGTTCAAGTACACAAGTACACTCATCTAATATTATTCACACTCTCCAATAAAAGAAACGGTTAAACTCACAACAGTAATTCAAATAACAAGAAACTAAAGAAACTAATGATAAATAAAAATTTACAAAATTATAATTTAGTGAAATAAATAATTGCTTTTGAATTGGGGTTGGAAATAATAATAATAAAAAACAAAACAAACAAAACTGTCCCAGACACATTAGAGCATCTTTCCATGAACATGGACCAACATACCTGTCAGCAGGTGCAGACGTCTGATTGGACGTTACAGAAAACACCTGATTGAGCCGCATCATGCTTGTTTACTTGTTTTATTTTTTATCGTTTATTTTTAGTATTTTTGTTGAGCTACCAATGAAAATCAATGTAGATTTTCATAGAATTTTTATTGATCATTATACTTTTGTCAATTTCAACTTATTTTACTGACAGCTGATTTTTGTTCCTTCTTTATTTGGAGGGTAGAAATAATTTTGAGGACGACTATCCTACTCCTATAGTACTGGGTGTGCTTAAAATATACCACAAGTACACTTTTTTTTGTGCTGTTGTACAAATCAACATTTTAGTTTATTGAAATATACTTGTTTACTTTTGAAGCCATTTTTCCACAATAATTTTCAGTTATTTTAGTATTGTGAAGTATGCTGATAGTTTTTGCAGTACAGAGAGTATCTGCCTAGCGACTAATGATGCATATGCTGCTCATTTCTGATTGGATGTTAAACTGAAATGAGTAAAATCATATGAAAATGAGATCAGAAGCTACGGGACCTTGGAGAAAACGTTTTTTAGTTTCAGAAAAGTCTAGAAACAAGTTCCTTTTTTAATGTTCTTGCCTTTTAATAATAAAAACAAAGATTTCAAAACTTTTGCTTGCTACATTCACGTGTTGAGTGCAAAGATCCTTGAAGTCCAAAAGCCAGTCTTTGATTTCAGACACTTTTGAGGTTTTTTTTTTTAAATGTCACTAAAAAATAGTCACAAGACCTCACCACACATAACTTACCTGAGTCGTCATCCTTCTGCAAGTCAAAATCTAAATTTGTTGATATATTTAGAGTTGTTTGTGCAGCCAAAACTAACAGAAAGCAGAAGCCAGTTTTTGTCAGAAGACAAAAAAGACAAACACAGATGACTTTAATCAGTTTATTGACAAAATGGAATAAAATGCCTGCTGTGAGTACATTTATGATCTACATCTACACACCAGAAACCCGTCTAGATCCACGTAGACAAACCTCCTCATCTTAGAAACGGTTATCGGGTTAATAAAACCTTTCTCACGCAGACTGTACATGAAAAGAGGACGCTATAAAAAACATCTGCACTCAAAGCTAAAAGCTGTACAGTTTTCCCAGGATGCACCTCTCCTAAAAATATTGATTTTTCTCACTTTAAAATAATCTGTTACATCAGTTTTTCCATTTCAACAAATTCCAATGTAGTTAAAATAAACTTTTCACTGTTTATCTGTGTTAAACCGGGTGGGAAGGCTAAAAGACGCCTTTAGTACCGTGTTAATATCTTCAAATCCCGAAGCTGATCCACAGTCTGAAGAGAGAGAACAGATGTCAAAGAAAAAACACTGGCAGACATATCTGTGGGAATTAAATTCATACAAATAATCACTAAAATTATATACAAGGTGCTAAAAACATTTCACGACAACTGAACACTGGTGTATAAAAATGAAAAAGTAAAATCAACCGTCAGCCTTGATGCTGAATCTCCAAACTTCTCCTTACAAACTCCAGTTTATTTCATATTTTGGAGGGAAAGTAAAAGCTTGCAGTGGTAATCTGACACGATGGACACCAGCGACACACCGACACACTCCTCCGATCCAAATTCAATTTCACATGATCCAAAGAAAAAACTAAAACTTCTAAAGTGCTTAAAGGAAACTGGAACAACAAAAAGAAGAAAATCCGATAAAACAAAGAAAAGAAACATTATTTTACATTTTGTCATCTTTCCACCAAATACAAGCCGATAAAATTACGTGGTAACTCTTTCTTTCTGTTTCCTCAGTTTAAAACAGCGGCGCGCTGAGCCGAGCTTCAGTACTTCGGCACTTTGGTGTAATCCTCCGTGTGGACGTTCCTGCACATGCAGATGGACAGAATCATCCCCAGCAGCTGTCAAACACACAACAAAGCCAGCATGAGTTACCGTGTTTAACTGGAACATCATCATTCCCCACAAACACCCTCTTTATTCAAACCCCGGCGTTACTCAGGGAACCCGTCTGGGCCCCCTCCCTTTTCATTTATCAAACCACTTTATCTGAAATGGAAATATTTTGTTTGGCATTTGTATCTGCAGCTGGCTCCGAGTCTGGAGCCACGTTCCATACTTTTCACTGTATGAGGTACAAATTACGGCCATTGGTTGTTCAACTGGTGAATCATTCTCTGATGTCTGTTTTTCCCTACTGATTGGAAGTACAACACAGGCACTTTTATCAACAAAGCAAACATTGACATAATTGTTCTTGCAAGCTTCAGCCCGATCTCTAAACTGCCTTTTTTATCTAAAGTTTCAGAAAAAGTCGTTTTTTATCAACTGCAGGCCCTATAAAATCCGTGATCACGGAATCATGGAATTGAATATTAAAAACAGAATTTATTATAAACGCGGAATGTCACGGAAATGAGCAATGATTGCCAAAAATGTTTTTGTTTTTTTTATTAAGGGAAAGCTTATGATGATATAGAGCTTATGATGGCATATTGGGCCGCATTGAGGAAAATGGTTTTTTACAGTGTTCGAGAATAAAGTTGTAATATTATGAGAAAAGGTTGTAATTAAAGAGAATAAAGCTGTGTATTTACAAGAAAAAAAAAATCATGAATTTACAAGAAAAAAGTTATTTCACGAGACTAAAGTTGTAAGTTTACAAGAAAAAGTATTTATTTTACAAGAATTAAGTTGTAAATTTACAAGAAATACGTTATTTTACAAGAATAAATTTGTATATTTACTAGAAAGTTAATTTACAAGAAAAAGGTTGTGAATTTACGAGACTAAAGTTGTAAGTTTACAAGAAAAAAGTATTTATTTTACAAGAATTAAGTTGTAAATTGACAAGAAATACGTTATTTTACAAGAATACATTTGTATATTTACTAGAAAGTTATTTTACAAGAAAAAGTTATTTTATGAGTATAAAGTTGTGAATTTACTCAATCTTGTGAAAATATGACTTTTTTTTCTCCCAGTCTTAAATTTTTTTCAAATGTGGCCCCAATACTCTGTCATACCTGTTTGCGTGAACTGGAAGTGGACTCCGTTAATGATGACATCTTTACATCATCTTGTGCATTCAGACCCCGCTTAAACCGCAAAGACACAACAACAACAATGGCGGACCTCCATGTCATGACCTGTTACTTTATAGGAACACTGAAGTAACCAGCTGGGCCAGTGGGAGCATGTAGTTGTTAAACAGAAGAGGCCCCAGGATGGAACCCTGGGGAACTCCGTAGGTACAGTATTTGACCTGTGGGTGGTAGACGGGCCTCCATCATGTTACCCTGATGTTAATAAGTGTTTATGTAGCAGTGGATTCTGATAGCAGCACATACTGACGTTCCATTTAATAACCAATCAGAGGTCAGAAGGAAACGGCAACGACGAGTCAGAGTTCTGGATCGGAGCATCTCTATTATCAACTCAGACTTGTCTGAAGTTATAACCAAGATCAGGGCTTGCTGTTCGGTTTGATCTGTTTCAGATACCTGGACTGGAATGAAACGTTTGCAGGGAGGACGGCGTATGTTCGGAGAAATCAGCCAACCAGCAGCAGCGAGTTCTGACACAGTTTTAATGCCAGTACGTCCCAGATGTCACGAGTTTTAATTCCGAGTAAAAGTTAATTCTCCTTTAAGAAAACCATGTAAACCCTTAATTCTGAATAAAGCGTAATTCCGAACTACGTGGTTGTTTTAATCCGCTTTAATTCCGGATAAAATAATTCCTGTCTTATAAACCTTTTATTGCCCTTTAACTTAGTTCCTGTCGTACTGAGCATGCTCCGTCCTTTGTCCTGTTGTATTGACGGACGTTGAAGCCCACGTGAAACAAGCGCTGGACTCGTGCCAGTATGTTGCTGTCAATCGAAATCAAAGAGAAAACCTGAGTTATCATGTGGTTTTCATGTTGTAGTCTAAACGAAAAGGAGCAGGAACTGGGTCTGATGTAAATACGTCACACTGTCCGATCAGAACCCTTCCCAACCCCCACATCTAAAGTGGAATTAGATCAATGTAAACACAAAGGAGAATAATTCATTCTGAATTAAAAAACATCATGTAACCACGGCCCATGACTCCATCATAACATTTTCTTCAGTTACATGTGAAACTCATCCTGTGGTGACTAGGGTTGTAACGGTGCACAAAAATCACGGTTCGCTTATTTTTTTCTGCACTAAAATTTAACATCAAAGCTGTTTGTTTTGGGGGTTTTGTTTGAATGAAAAAAAAAAATCATAAATAAAGAAAATATTTTAAAATAATGTTCTGCTGTTTGTTTTTCACACTTTTTAATTAAAAAGTGAAAAAACAAACCTGCTTTCACATCTAAAGTGCCTCCATCTGAGTTTTCAGAGCAGCGTTTAACAGAAACAGCTCCACTTTCATTTCACTCATCCTCATCACAGAAACCAAACTCCACAGCAGGTTCCTGCTCAGACTGCCCTGAATAAAAAAAATTCATAATTAAGTAACATCCTGCTGTTTTTATACGAGTTTGCGCTAAATTAGTCTGTTTTCTAGTCGTACCGGTAACATTCAAACTTGTGTGGTGTCGCTTTAGACGCGTTAAAGTGCTGATGACACAACCTTAACTTTCAGTAACTTTGCCCTACAACAACACACCAAGACAAAATCAGTATTTCTGTGCAGTTAGAAGTTAATCAGACGTGTATTTACGTAAATATCGGATGTTTAGGAGGCTCGGCTAACCGCTAATAGCTTTTCACTAGCAAACCTAGCCTCCATGAGGTGATGTCAGCGAGATAAAGAGTTATGGTCCGCTCATTGAGTTACACGTATAATCTAAGCCGTGGAAAACAGGAAAGATGCTCCAGAACAGCTGGACTGGAACTGGTTTGTGCTGGATCATCAACCAGTTCAGAAGAGTGATGATGAGGAGGAAGATGGAGACATCAGAGCTTACAAGCTAGAACCGGACCAGAACTGTGTTCAGCTCTACAGTCTGTCTCCAGTCTCAGGTCCGGTTCCGATAAAATTTCGCCCTGGAGCAGGTGTGTATAGACAAATGCGTCGATATTTCTCCCCCGAATTATTCGCAATTTCGTGCCGTTTATTCACATCGGTCCCGGTGTGAAAACGCCTTTAGTCCCACCTGCTGCTTTATCCTCTTCAGGATAAAATCTGGATCTGTAGGAAACTTAAATAAACTAACGCTGCACTTACGAGCTTTTAAACATTAACTGGTAAAACAACAGAAGGCTGAGTCGTTACTGTTCGCCTGTAAAACTGGAAAAGTAACTTAAACCTGCTATGAAGCCGTTGACTTCAGTGTTAAATGAGCTGAAAACGTTCTCTGACAGACGTCACGTCCGGTTACTGAGAACAGCGCCACCATCTGGTCAGATGCTGAAATGCAGCCATGTTTCCTGATAACTCATCTATGCAGCTGCGCTTGTTTCTGTTAGATCATCATGAAGAACGTTCTGGTCTATAAAACATGGAGGAAACGTCAGAAACGTGTCATCAGCACTTTAACGTTGTGTTTCTGAGTTCATACCCGACCGAGTCAGCACGCTGCTTTTGTTTTGTCAGCTTTTTTTTCTCTCTTAAAACGAGCCGGGGGGGGGGGGGTGCTTCCTCTAGCAAAACAAGCTAACGGCCATGTTGGTATGAGTTAGAAACAGGATGAAGCGCGCTGCACCAACTGCAGGCGAAGTTTCATCGGTCCGTCACTCAGTTATCCCGCTAATATCCCGATTTTACAGTGAAGGAAACAAGTAAGCTTGTGGAGGATATTTGTCCCAGTATCTGGCAACCCGCAAGAACACGAGAAGACGAAGACGTCCTGACACACTCAGATGCTGTCAGTGAAAAAGCCAATTTCATTTCTGATTGTTTAGGTTTTTGCTCTGTGTGCATACGTGTGTCTGCATGTGAGTAACTTACAGTCGTCCTCAAAATCATTCATACCTTCAAACTGAAGTTGGACAAAATCAGCTGCCAGTGAAATAAGTTGAAACTGAAAGAAGTGATAATAAACAAAAAGTCTTTTTTGAATCGCGGTTTGAAAAGAAATATTAAAAACAAACACAAAAATAAAAGAAGTAAACAAGCATGATGGGACTCTGAAGCTAAAATTTTCTTGAGCAACACTTTGAGGTAATCAGGTGTTTCTGTAACGTCCAATCAGACGTCTGCACCTGTTAAAAGGTATGTTGGTCCATGTTCATGGGAAAGATGCTTAATGTGTCTGGGACAGTTTTATAATTATTATTTTATTATAATTATTATTATTATTATTTCCAACAATCGTCCAAAATAAATAATTTACTAAACTAAATTATAATTTTGTAATTTTTTATTTATTATTACTTTATTTAGTTTCTTTTTATTTGAATAAATATTGTGAATTTGGTCTTTTCTTTAACTGGAGGGTAGGAATAATTTTGAGGACGACAGTACATGCATGCCTGTGTGCACGTGTGCACGTGTGGATGTGTAGAGCTTGCATCAGTTACCCCACACAGCTGGAATTTTTCAGATCGGACGTGCAGAAGCTGCTAACAGGGGAGAGCCAAACTGCTTCCAAACTTATTTTAGGTTAGTGTGCATCCCTAAATTACGCCGTACGTCCATCAGACCGAAGACTGCCCTCCTACACGTGATGTCATCAGCTGTGTGACTGACCTCGATGACGGCCACTCCGAGGCAGATTCCCAGGACCACCCAGATGTTGGTGACGAGCCACGTCTCCACGCTGGCGGAGCATCCCTGGAAAACGCAGGCGGGGTTAGTGAGGGGGCGGTGCAGCTGCGGGAGCAAGGCGAGGGGGCGGAGCTTACCGTGTCGTAGACGGGCCAGTCGGCGGTCTGAGACTCGCAGAAGCCGCTGTCGGAGAAGTTCCCCGCGGTCTGGCTGGTGTTCTGGCAGGAGCAGGGGAACAGCATCTGGGAGCTGTTGATGACGACGGCGTTGCTGAACCAGTCCTGGCGGCTGGTCCAGCCGCAGCACTCCATCTGCAGGCCGACAGGGTCAGAGGTTACGGTGGAACTACGCCCCCTGCAGGCGCGCGTTTATACCTGCGCTACGTTAACGGAACCAGACGAGGGAGCGTTTCAGAAAACTGCTGATGTCTGTTTTCTGCTTTAAGACCAAACATTCATTTTCAGCTGTTTCATGTGAGGAAGAGGAGGAACTGCCGAAGAACCGCTCCCTGCATTTGTTGCTTCCGGATGGGAATACGGGAATTCCTGATGATAGTTCAGGAAAGTCTCCATCCGTTCCCCGGTGCTGCACACACTTAAAAACAGAGGTACCAGTTTGTACCTAAAAGGGTCCAAAGCTTGTTGCTGGGGGGGGGTTCCTTTCTGAAAGACATTTCTGTACCTTCATGGTCCATTTTTGTACCTTATCAAGCTGTATGAGTTAATAAAGTACAATTAAACCAATTAAAGATGATGAATAAAAGTCAATAAAATAGAGATTATGACAACAATCAAAGATGCTAATAATAAATGAATAATTATTATAGAAATATTAGGCAAAACACATATATAATTATACATATAATTATTACTATGATTATTATGAAAATCATAATATAATAACTATAATTATACTACTGTTTAGAAGTACTGCTATTTATAGTTATTGTACAAGCTACACACATGTTTCAATGCTGCAGGTACCCTTAGGGTTGGAATGGTACAAATGTGTACTTTATATTACTTTGGAGCCTTTTTTCATAGTATATAGGTACTTCTGGCCTCATAAAGACCAATATTGTACTTTTGAGAGAACATTTGTAAAACATGTACCTGCAGGTACAGAAATGTTCCTGTCTCGTACCTCCATGTTTCTGAGAGTTCAGTGAGGGTTCTGATGAGAACCAGGGACCATGTTTCTCTAGGGCTGGTCCATACGGACCAAACATATCACGATACATATTTATCATATACGATATATCCTGGTATTTTTACCCTAATCTGTCTGAAAGTTTAATTTCATATCAAACAGCTGTTTTTTAGTATTGAAACATGTTTATCATAAAGGTATCGCTGCACTGCAGAGATGGAACTGATGAAACATGGTTACAAATGTTTGTTAGATCAAAGTAATCAAAGATAGTTGCTGGTTTTTATGATTTCTGTGTAAAAGTCTTGGGGAGGATCATCTTCCAGACAGTTTAAATAATGGGGGTGGGAAACAAATCGATTCACTGAAATATCGTGATATTTTCATATGCAGATACCATATCTATATTTAAAAATGCGGGATCGATCTATTTTACTAATGAAATCCTGCAAGA
Organism: Atherinomorus stipes; assembly: GCA_023101725.1. Lineage (NCBI taxonomy): Eukaryota > Metazoa > Chordata > Actinopteri > Atheriniformes > Atherinidae > Atherinomorus > Atherinomorus stipes. Next base: position 81,069 of record JALJCO010006238.1, read on the forward strand.
TATCAGCGTTTTGTTAGGAAATCTCATGAGATTTCACGACATACCGCAAGATTTCATTGTTCTGTTACAAAATCTTGTGATATTTCGTGAAATCTCATGAGATTTTGTGACAAATCGATGTCTCACGAGTTCTGCTCCACGTCACCGTCTCACCAGGAGACGCTCCAGTGTATGTGCAGATAAAGATAAAACTGGAGTTTCTTGAGCGAAGCCGAGTCACGATCCAGAAATCCTGGACTCGTTCTGGACTCGTTCTGGACTCGTTCTGGACTCGTTCTAGACTCGTTCTGGACTCGTTCTGGACTCGTTCTGGACTCGTTCTAGACTCGTTCTGGACTCGTTCTGGACTCGTTCTGGACTCGTTCTAGACTCGTTCTGGACTCGTTCTAGACTCGTTCTAGACTCGTTCTGGACTCGTTCTGGACTCATTCTGGACTCGTTCTGGACTCGTTCTGGACTCATTCTGGACTCGTTCTGGACTCGTTCTGGACTCGTTCTGGACTCGTTCTAGACTCGTTCTGGACTCGTTCTGGACTCGTTCTGGACTCGTTCTGGACTGGTTCTAGACTCGTTCTGGCTCGTTCTGGACTCATTCTGGACTCATTCTGGACTCGTTCTAGACTCGTTCTGGACTCGTTCTGGACTCGTTCTGGACTCGTTCTGGACTCGTTCTAGACTCGTTCTGGACTCGTTCTGGACTCGTTCTGGACTCGTTCTGGACTCGTTCTAGACTCGTTCTGGACTCGTTCTGGACTCGTTCTGGACTCGTTCTAGACTCGTTCTGGACTCGTTCTGGACTCGTTCTGGACTCGTTCTAGACTCGTTCTGGACTCGTTCTGGACTCGTTCTGGACTCGTTCTGGACTCAGAGTCAAATCTAAGCACTAAGTAAAATCTGTTCCTGTTTTTATGAAACGGAAATAAAGAGCTGTGTGGTTGATGTTGACCGGAGAAATTAAGACGTGAACATCAGTTTCCGACACACATTCAGCTCCTGCAGCTTTGCTGACGCGTACGGATCAGACCGGTCCAGTCCGGTCCAGTCCGGGTCCGATCAGAACTCACATTCCTCTGGATGAAGTCCCAGGCCTGCTCCGTGGTGGTGTTGTTTCCCGAATATTCCTCCAGCACATCCACGATGATCTTGGCCGTTCCTTCGTTCAGCTGGAAACACAAAACAAGATGAAGCTGTGATGCACGACAGATTAAAGCCATAAAGAGCGGATCCACACGTGCAGCTGCTGGAGGATATATATACACATATATACATATATACTGTGTATATATGTATATATATATATATGAATATACAGTCGTCCTCCAAATTTATTCATACCCTCCAATTAAAGAAGGAAAAAATAATCATCTGGCAGTGAAATAAGTTGAAATTCACAAAAGTTATTATAAATAAAAATTCTATGAAAATCATGACATTGATTTTGAATTTTGGTTTTAAAAGAAATATTAAAAACAAACACACAAAAAATAAAAATGTGGAAAGGTGCTCTAACGTGTCTGGGACAGTTTTAGTTTTGTTTTTGTTTTTTATATAACTTTTTCCATTTTCTTTCACTAAATTATAATTTTGTAAATTTGTATTTATTATTAGTTTCTTTGTTTCTTGTTATTTGAATTTGAATGACACACATACATATATATATATATATATAAATATATATATATATATATATATATATATATATATATATATATATATATATATATATATATATATATATATATATATATATATATATATATATATATATATGTATATATAAAAATTTGAGATTATATATATATATATATATATATATATATATATATATATATATATATATATAATCTCAAATTTTGGGGGTGCATTTGTCTACAACACGTCAGAGCCTTTCACACAACCATCAGGGTCAGATCACTGGGAGCATGCCATATTATTATTATCATTGTTATTATTATAATTATTATTAGTAGTAGTAGTAGTAGGTGACCATTTATTAATAAAATCCCTGAATATCTCCCCCTGAGGATGATGATGATGAAGTATGCTTCTAATAAGCTGATCTAGCTTCTCCGTCTGGACACCAGGGGGCGCCAGAGTGAGGAAAATGGTGCCAGTCTCAGTGTTTATTTGTTTGTTTATTTTATTTGGATCCCCATTAGCTGCAGCAAAACTGCCGCTATTCTTCCTGGGGTCCGACACAACATATGAAATACATCACACAGGAGGTTAATAAAACAAATCACAAAAGATAACATGAGCAACACAAAACCACTGAATTATTAAAACTATAAAAATAAAAGCCAAGATGTAAAAACAAAAATCAGAAACATAAAATTACAAAGAATTACATTTATAAAGAAAAGTTCTTCCCATAAACACTGGGAAACACAAAACCTATTTTTCCACTCCATGGCAGTGTGTCCACAAAATTCAAACTAATAACCATTCATATTTCTAGTATTCATTTTTATTATATATTATTGTTTTATTTTTATTTAAATTGCCGGTATTTATTCAATGGTCATCAAATTCAGATTTTATATCTATTTAAAATATTTTTTTTTAATGATAATTTAAATTTTTCAATGTTGATAATTTTCTCTCGGTGTTTGTCAGTGCGTTCCAATCAAACGTTGCTCTGTACATCACTGTTCTTTTACCGTAATTTGTTTTAATCTTTGGCAAAGAGAAATGACCTCTGACAGCATGTCTAGTTCTGTAGCCATGATTTTCCAAACTGTAATGTCATTTTTTATGCAGAACATTTGGGACTTTTAATATAGATAAACTTCTTATAAACATTAATAATGAATAATGTAACCTCTCTTTTACCATGAACCACCCGAGATTTCTGTGCATTTGTTCTGAAGTTACAAGCAAGGACAATACGAGCTGCTCTATTTCGTACTTTTTGTAATTTATTTATCATGTCAGCTGTAGTGTTTGACCTAGACCAATGGACAGTCGTCCAGTTTTCACAAAATTAATGCTTGCATTATTAATTTAACTGATTTTGGAGATAGATATGCTATCTGCTAAATGCAGTGTGATGGGGGTGTATCAGCCAATCAGACGGCTCGCTGCGCCTCTACACACCAGCAGCTGAAAGTTTATCAGATGATGGTGCTAAAGTTAACGAAGAGGAAGTGACATCACTCACCGCATCCTTCTGGAAGTAGACGAGAGCGCCGGCCGCGATCTGAGCGATGAGGATCAGCAGCAGGCAGGCGAAGTACTGAGGAGGAGGAGGAGAGACGAAGGAGTGACAATGAAGCCAAACACACCTGCATACACCTGTTAGAGGAGCTGCACGAGAACGTCTGAGGAACATGTGACAAACATCTGAGGAACATGTGAAGAACATCTAAGGAACGTCTGAGGAACATGTGAAGAACATCTGAGCAACGTCTGAGGAACATGTGAAGAACATCTGAGCAACGTCTGAGGAACATGTGAAGAACATCTGAGGAACATGTGAAGAACATCTAAGGAACGTCTGAGGAACATGTGAAGAACATCTGAGGAACATGTGAAGAACATCTGAGGAACGTCTGAGGAACATGTGAAGAACATCTGAGGAACGTCTGAGGAACATGTGAAGAACATCTAAGGAACATCTGAGGAACATGTGAAGAACATCTGAGGAACATGTGAAGAACATCTAGGAACGTCTGAGGAACATGTGAAGAACATCTGAGGAACATGTGAAGAACATCTAAGGAACATCTGAGGAACATGTGAAGAACATCTAAGGAACGTCTGAGGAACATGTGAAGAACATCTGAGGAACATGTGAAGAACGTCTGGGAACATGTGAAGAACATCTGAGGAACATGTGAAGAACATCTAAGGAACGTCTGAGGAACATGTGAAGAACATCTGAGGAACATGTGAAGAACATCTGAGGAACATGTGAAGAACATCTGAGGAACATCTAAGGAACGTCTGAGGAACATGTGAAGAACATCTAAGGAACATCTGAGGAACATGTGAAGAACATCTGAGGAACATGTGAAGAACATCTAAGGAACGTCTGAGGAACATGTGAAGAACATCTGAGGAACATGTGAAGAACATCTAAGGAACATGTGAAGAACATCTAAGGAACGTCTGAGGAACATGTGAAGAACATCTGAGGAACATGTGAAGAACATCTAAGGAACGTCTGAGGAACATGTGAAGAACATCTGAGGAACATGTGAAGAACATCTAAGGAACGTCTGAGAAACATGTGAAGAACATCTGAGGAACATGTGAAGAACATCTGAGGAACATGTGAAGAACATCTAAGGAACGTCTGAGGAACATGTGAAGAACGTCTGAGGAACATGTGAATAACATCTAAGGAACATTTAAAGAATATCTGAAAACATCTAAAGAACTTCTAAGGAACAGATGAAGAACATGTGAAGAACATGTGAGGAACATGTGAAGAACATGTGAAGAACATCTGAGGAACATGTGAAGAACATCTAAGGAACGTCTGAGGAACATGTGAAGAACGTCTGAGGAACATCTGAATAACATCTAAGGAACATTTAAAGAATATCTGAAAACATCTAAAGAACTTCTAAGGAACAGATGAAGAACATGTGAAGAACATGTGAGGAACATGTGAAGAACATGTGAAGAACATATGAGGAACATGTGAAGAACATGTGAAGAACCAAACGTGCATGAAATGTTTGTTCCAGGCTCAAACATCTGCAGTTCAAGTTTCCAGGACAAAAATGAAACCAGCAGTTCTGTAAAATCCAGACGCTTCTAGAAGCTCCTCCAGCAGCAGGAAGCTGCAGACATGGTTTCCTGGATGATGATGTCATCATCCAGGAAGATGGTGACATCATCCACCACGATGATGTCATCCTGGTGGAGGAGGAGATCTGCTCCAGTCTTTAGTTCTCTGAAGGTCCACCACAACATCTCAGTCAGGATGACGTCTGGATCCAGGACCAGGACCAGGATGAGGTCTGGATCCTGGACCAGGACCAGGATGACGTCTGGATCCAGGACCAGGTTGAGGTCTGGATCCTGGATCAGGATGAGAGCTGGATCCTGGACCAGGTTGAGGTCTGGATCCTGGACCAGGATGAGGTCTGGATCCTGGATCAGGATAAGAGCTGGATCCTGGACCAGGATGAGGTCTGGATCCAGGACCAGGACGAGGTCTGGATCCTGGACCAGGATCAGGACGAGGTCTGGATCCTGGATCCAGGACCAGGACGAGGTCTGGATCCTGGACCAGGATCAGGACGAGGTCTGGATCCTGGACCAGGACCAGGACGAGGTCTGGATCCTGGACCAGGACCAGGATGAGGATGATAATCTGGACTCACCAGGCCCAGCAGGCAGCGGACCTCGTAGACGGCCCCGATGCAGCCCAGGAAGCCCAGCAGCATGGAGAACCCTCCCACACCGATGAGGACGTAGCAGGCCACCTTCACTGACGTGGAGTTATCTGGAGACCAGAAGACGGGTCAGAACAGAACCAGAACCTGGTCCAGGGGAGGAAAGGTCCGGACCAGGAGGACCACGCGGCTTTACTGCCGTCAAAAACAGAATGGACCAGAATGAAGGAACCTGGACTCAGCTGGACCAGATCAGACCTGCAGAGTGCCAACATTCAGGATTCCACAGTCGTAGGAAGCATCCGGGACCAGAATGAGAAAGTTTCACCCCGACTTCAAGAATAAAGTTTCACCCGACTTCAAGAATAAAGTTTCACCCCGACTTCAAGAATAAAGTTTCACCCCGACTTCAAGAATAACGTTTCACCCCGACTTCAGGAATAAAGTTTCACCCGACTTCAAGAATAACGTTTCACCCGACTTCAAGAATAACGTTTCACCCCGACTTCAAGAATAAAGTTTCACCCCGACTTCAAGAATAAAGTTTCACCCGACTTCAAGAATAACGTTTCACCCCGACTTCAAGAATAAAGTTTCACCCGACTTCAAGAATAACGTTTCACCCGACTTCAAGAATAACGTTTCACCCCGACTTCAAGAATAACGTTTCACCGCGACTTCAAGAATAACGTTTCACCCCGACTTCAAGAATAACGTTTCACCCGACTTCAAGAATAAAGTTTCACCCGACTTCAAGAATAACGTTTCACCGCGACTTCAAGAATAACGTTTCACCCCGACTTCAAGAATAACGTTTCACCCCGACTTCAAGAATAAAGTTTCACCCCGACTTCAAGAATAAAGTTTCACCCCGACTTCAAGAATAAAGTTTCACCCGACTTCAAGAATAACGTTTCACCCCGACTTCAAGAATAAAGTTTCACCCTGACTTCAAGAATAACGTTTCACCCCGACTTCAAGAATAAAGTTTCACCCCGACTTCAAGAATAACGTTTCACCCGACTTCAAGAAAAACGTTTCACCCCGACTTCAAGAATAAAGTTTCACCCGACTTCAAGAAAAACGTTTCACCCCGACTTCAAGAATAAAGTTTCACCCCGACTTCAAGAATAAGGTTTCACCCCGACTTCAAGAATAAAGTTTCACCCCGACTTCAAGAATAACGTTTCACCCCGACTTCAAGAATAAAGTTTCACCCCGACTTCAAGAATAAAGTTTCACCCCGACTTCAAGAATAAGGTTTCACCCCGACTTCAAGAATAAAGTTTCACCCGACTTCAAGAAAAACGTTTCACCCGACTTCAAGAATAAAGTTTCACCCGACTTCAAGAATAAAGTTTCACCCCGACTTCAAGAATAACGTTTCACCCGACTTCAAGAATAAACGTTTCACCCGACTTCAAGAATAACGTTTCACCCCGACTTCAAGAATAACGTTTCATCCCGACTTCAAGAATAAAGTTTCACCCGACTTCAAGAACAACGTTTCACCCGACTTCAAGAATAAAGTTTCACCCCGACTTCAAGAATAAGGTTTCACCCCGACTTCAAGAATAAAGTTTCACCCGACTTCAAGAAAAACGTTTCACCCCGACTTCAAGAATAACGTTTCACCCCGACTTCAAGAATAAAGTTTCACCCGACTTCAAGAATAAAGTTTCATCCCGACTTCAAGAATAAAGTTTCATCCCGACTTCAAGAATAAAGTTTCATCCCGACTTCAAGAATAAAGTTTCACCCGACTTCAAGAATAACGTTTCATCCCGACTTCAAGAATAACGTTTCACCCGACTTCAAGAATAACGTTTCACCCGACTTCAAGAATAAAGTTTCACCCGACTTCAAGAATAAAGTTTCACCCCGACTTCAAGAATAAAGTTTCACCCCGACTTCAAGAATAACGTTTCACCCCGACTTCAAGAATAACGTTTCACCCGACTTCAAGAATAAAGTTTCACCCCGACTTCAAGAATAAAGTTTCACCCCGACTTCAGGAATAAAGTTTCACCCCGACTTCAAGAATAAAGTTTCACCCGACTTCAAGAATAACGTTTCACCCCGACTTCAAGAATAACGTTTCACCCCGACTTCAGGAATAAAGTTTCACCCGACTTCAAGAATAAAGTTTCACCCGACTTCAAGAATAAAGTTTCACCCGACTTCAAGAATAAAGTTTCACCCCGACTAGGAATAAAGTTTCACCCCGACTTAAGAATAAAGTTTCACCCCGACTTCAAGAATAAAGTTTCACCCGACTTCAAGAATAAAGTTTCACCCGACTTCAAGAATAAAGTTTCACCCCGACTTCAAGAATAAAGTTTCACCCCGACTTCAAGAATAACGTTTCACCCCGACTTCAAGAACAAAGTTTCACCCGACTTCAAGAATAAAGTTTCACCCCGACTTCAAGAATAACGTTTCACCCGACTTCAAGAATAAAGTTTCACCCGACTTCAAGAATAACGTTTCACCCGACTTCAAGAATAAAGTTTCACCCCGACTTCAAGAATAACGTTTCACCCGACTTCAAGAATAAAGTTTCACCCCGACTTCAAGAATAAAGTTTCACCCCGACTTCAAGAATAAAGTTTCACCCCGACTTCAAGAATAACGTTTCACCCCGACTTCAAGAATAAAGTTTCACCCCGACTTCAAGAATAACGTTTCACCCGACTTCAAGAATAAAGTTTCACCCGACTTCAAGAATAAAGTTTCACCCCGACTTCAAGAATAAAGTTTCACCCCGACTTCAAGAATAAAGTTTCACCCCGACTTCAAGAATAACGTTTCACCCCGACTTCAAGAATAAAGTTTCACCCCGACTTCAAGAATAAAGTTTCACCCGACTTCAAGAATAACGTTTCACTCCGACTTCAAGAATAAAGTTTCACCCCGACTTCAAGAATAACGTTTCACCCCGACTTCAAGAATAAAGTTTCGCCCCGACTTCAAGAATAAAGTTTCCCCCCGACTTCAAGAATAAAGTTTCACCCCGACTTCAAGAATAAAGTTTCACCCCGACTTCAAGAATAACGTTTCACCCGACTTCAAGAATAAAGTTTCACCCCGACTTCAAGAATAAAGTTTCACCCCGACTTCAAGAATAACGTTTCACCCCGACTTCAAGAATAAAGTTTCACCCCGACTTCAAGAATAACGTTTCACCCCGACTTCAAGAATAACGTTTCGGGGCGGTGATTAGCTCAGTTGGTTGAGCAGCCGCCCCATGAACAGAGGCTACAGTTCCTCAATGCAGTCGGCCCCGGTTTGATTCCCGGATCCAGGTCCCTTTGCTGCATGTCACACCCCATTCTCTCTGCCCCTTTCCTGTCGCTATACACTGTCGCATAAAGGCCACTAGTGCCCAAAACCTTAAAAAAAAAAAAAAAAAAAAAAAGAATAACGTTTCACCCCGACTTCAAGAATAACGTTTCACCCCGACTTCAAGAATAAAGTTTCACCCCAACTTCAAGAATAACGTTTCACCCCGACTTCAAGAATAAAGTTTCCCCCCGACTTCAAGAATAAAGTTTCACCCCGACTTCAAGAATAAAGTTTCACCCCGACTTCAAGAATAACGTTTCACCCGACTTCAAGAATAAAGTTTCACCCCGACTTCAAGAATAAGTTTCACCCCGACTTAGGAATAAAGTTTCACCCGACTTCAAGAATAAAGTTTCACCCCGACTTCAAGAATAACGTTTCACCCTGACTTCAAGAATAAAGTTTCACCCCGACTTCAAGAATAATGTTTCACCCCGACTTCAAGAATAAAGTTTCACCCGACTTCAAGAATAAAGTTTCACCCCGACTTCAAGAATAAAGTTTCACCCGACTTCAAGAATAAAGTTTCACCCCGACTTCAAGAATAATGTTTCACCCGACTTCAAGAATAAAGTTTCACCCGACTTCAAGAATAATGTTTCACCCCGACTTCAAGAATAATGTTTCACCCGACTTCAAGAATAAAGTTTCACCCGACTTGAGAATAACGTTTCACCCGACTTCAAGAATAAAGTTTCACCCGACTTCAAGAATAACGTTTCACCCGACTTCAAGAATAACGTTTCACCCGACTTCAAGAATAACGTTTCACCCCGACTTCAAGAATAAAGTTTCACCCCGACTTCAAGAATAACGTTTCACCCCGACTTCAAGAATAAAGTTTCACCCCGACTTCAAGAATAAAGTTTCACCCCGACTTCAAGAATAACGTTTCACCCGACTTCAAGAATAAAGTTTCACCCCGACTTCAAGAATAAAGTTTCACCCCGACTTCAAGAATAACGTTTCACCCCGACTTCAAGAATAAAGTTTCACCCCGACTTCAAGAATAAAGTTTCACCCCGACTTCAAGAATAACGTTTCACCCCGACTTCAAGAATAAAGTTTCCCCCCGACTTCAAGAATAAAGTTTCACCCCGACTTCAAGAATAAAGTTTCACCCCGACTTCAAGAATAACGTTTCACCCCGACTTCAAGAATAAAGTTTCACCCCGACTTCAAGAATAACGTTTCACCCGACTTCAAGAATAAAGTTTCACCCCGACTTCAAGAATAACGTTTCACCCCGACTTCAAGAATAAAGTTTCACCCCGACTTCAAGAATAAAGTTTCACCCCGACTTCAAGAATAACGTTTCACCCCGACTTCAAGAATAAAGTTTCCCCCGACTTCAAGAATAAAGTTTCACCCCGACTTCAAGAATAAAGTTTCACCCGACTTCAAGAATAACGTTTCACCCCGACTTCAAGAATAAAGTTTCACCCCGACTTCAAGAATAAAGTTTCACCCCGACTTCAAGAATAACGTTTCACCCCGACTTCAAGAATAAAGTTTCACCCCGACTTCAAGAATAAAGTTTCACCCGACTTCAAGAATAAAGTTTCACCCCGACTTCAAGAATAAGTTTCACCCGACTTCAAGAATAAAGTTTCACCCCGACTTCAGGAATAAAGTTTCACCCCGACTTCAAGAATAAAGTTTCACCCCGACTTCAAGAATAACGTTTCACCCGACTTCAAGAATAAAGTTTCACCCCGACTTCAAGAATAAAGTTTCACCCCGACTTCAAGAATAAAGTTTCACCCGACTTCAAGAATAAAGTTTCACCCCGACTTCAAGAATAACGTTTCACCCTGACTTCAAGAATAAAGTTTCACCCGACTTCAAGAATAACGTTTCACCCCGACTTCAAGAATAAAGTTTCACCCGACTTCAAGAATAAAGTTTCACCCCGACTTCAAGAATAATGTTTCACCCCGACTTCAAGAATAAAGTTTCACCCCGACTTCAAGAATAATGTTTCACCCCGACTTCAAGAATAATGTTTCACCCGACTTCAAGAATAAAGTTTCACCCCGACTTCGAGAATAAAGTTTCACCCGACTTCAAGAATAACGTTTCACCCCGACTTCAAGAATAAAGTTTCACCCGACTTCAAGAATAACGTTTCACCCCGACTTCAAGAATAACGTTTCACCCCGACTTCAAGAATAACGTTTCACCCCGACTTCAAGAATAAAGTTTCACCCCGACTTCAAGAATAACGTTTCACCCGACTTCAAGAATAAAGTTTCACCCCGACTTCAAGAATAAAGTTTCACCCCGACTTCAAGAATAAAGTTTCACCCCGACTTCAAGAATAACGTTTCACCCCGACTTCAAGAATAACGTTTCACCCCGACTTCAAGAATAAAGTTTCACCCGACTTCAAGAATAACGTTTCACCCCGACTTCAAGAATAACGTTTCACCCCGACTTCAAGAATAACGTTTCACCCCGACTTCAAGAATAAAGTTTCACCCCGACTTCAAGAATAACGTTTCACCCCGACTTCAAGAATAACGTTTCACCCCCGACTTCAAGAATAACGTTTCACCCCGACTTCAAGAATAAAGTTTCACCCCGACTTCAAGAATAAAGTTTCACCCCGACTTCAAGAATAAAGTTTCACCCCGACTTCAAGAATAATGTTTCACCCGACTTCAAGAATAAAGTTTCACCCCGACTTCAAGAATAAAGTTTCACCCCGACTTCAAGAATAACGTTTCACCCCGACTTCAAGAATAAAGTTTCCCCCCGACTTCAAGAATAAAGTTTCACCCCGACTTCAAGAATAAAGTTTCACCCCGACTTCAAGAATAACGTTTCACCCCGACTTCAAGAATAAAGTTTCACCCCGACTTCAAGAATAAAGTTTCACCCCGACTTCAAGAATAACGTTTCACCCCGACTTCAAGAATAAAGTTTCACCCCGACTTCAAGAATAAAGTTTCACCCCGACTTCAAGAATAAAGTTTCACCCCGACTTCAAGAATAACGTTTCACCCCGACTTCAAGAATAAAGTTTCACCCCGACTTCGAGAATAAAGTCCTAATATGAGAACAAAGTCCGAAGTTCACCAGAAAAATTTATAAATTTACAAGAATAAAGTAGTAAATTAAAAAAAGATAAAAGTTGTAAATTTAAAGTCGCAAATTTAGGAGAAAAAGGACTGAAATTGACAAAAATAAAGTCCTAAATGTAGGTGGATAAAATAGTAAATTTACAAGATTAAAGATGTAAATCTACAAGAATAAAGTCGTAAATTTACAAAAATAAATTCAAAAATTTATGAGCGTAACGTCATAAATCTACTAGAATAAAGTCTTGATATTCTAAATGTATGAGAGGAAAGCTGATAAAATGAGGCAGGTGGAGTATTTGGTGAAGATGTTCTTCATCATCAGTTTTACAAACCAGATCCTCCGTCTCTCCGTACATCAGCTCCTCATCATCATCAGTATCAGGACTTTGAAAAGAATCTGTAAGAAAATGAGTCTTTTCTGCAGAAAGAAGCAGACGGACGTGGAGGAGAACCGGCTGGAACCGGTTCTCCATGGATGCATCAGCGGCAGATCAGAGGGACTTTCTGCTTTATTCTCATAAAATTATGACTTTATTCGTATAAATTCATCACTTAACTCATAAATTTCTTTGTTTCCGTAAATATATGACCTTTATTCCTTGAATTCTGTGAAATAAATTTTTTTAAATATATTAATTGATACTGGATTAATAAAATTTGATTTAACTTTATTTGTGCAAATATATTACTTTCTTATAAATTTATGACTTCTCTCTTGTAATATTATGACGATTCTCATAAATTGGTTACTTAATTTGTATAAATTTATCATTTTTTTCTCATAAATTTCTTTGTTTGTGTATATTATGACTTTATTCTTGCAAATTTATGTCAATGTCAGTTTTTTTTATAAAGCATGTTGTAATATTACAATGTTTTTCTCTTAAATTGCGACTCTGAAGTCTGTTAAATAAAAAAATTGTTAATATGGCCCTTATATTAATCGATGTTGGATTAATGAAATTTGAATTGATTTAACTTTATTCGTATAAATGCATCATTTTATTCTCATAAATTTCTTTGTTTGCGTAAATATATGATTTTATTTTTGTAATATTATGATTTTTTTCTCTTAAATTGCGACTTTATTCCCTGAATTCTTTGAAATAAAAATTTCTTAATATATTAATTGATACTGGATTAATAAAATTTGATTTAAACTTACGGAAATATATCCTTTGTTCTCATAAATTGTGACTTTATTCGTATAAATTTATCATTTTATTCTCATAAATTTCTTTGTTTGCGTAAATTATGACTTTATTCTTGTAATATTACAATGTTTTTCTCTTTATTCCCTGAAGTCTGTAAAATAAAAACATTCTTGATGTGGCCCTTCTATGAATGGATACTGGATTAATGAACCCGAACAGCCTCCTCCATCCGAACGAAGCGATGACATAAGCAGCCCTGTTTCTGTTTCTCCGTAGTTTGATCGTGGCTGACATAAGCAGCCCTGTTTCTGTTTCTCCGTAGTTTGATCGTGGCTGACATAAGCAGCAGCAGCAGCATAAAGCCGAGATTTTCGTCCGAGCCGAGGCAGAAAAGCTGAAATCGGGTCTTGTTCTGCTCTGGTTCTGACTCAGCGCTCAGCTTTGTACCAACAGGCTGATTTCATCCCTCACATGATGCATCAGGCAGCTCATTGATTCGCTGTCATCATCTCTGAGCGCGCTCATAACGGGCCACTGCTTCGCTCAGAAAACGTTCCATTGAACATCCATATGTGTCATTCATGATTCACAAAGATGAGCTGTGCTTTACAGTGTGAGCTGGACGCAGCCCTCCGACTCACGCCGCCCGACCCCGACCCCGGCCACGGAGCGGGGTGGGCGGTGATGTGATGCATGCTGATGCTGGACGGAGCAGAAAGGGGCCAGTGTCTGAGGGAGGACACCTGCTGAGGGACAAACGTCCTCAGTGACGCTCGCTGCCCTCCAGCACACTCGCTCAGTGTCGTCTCTCGTTTCTGGAAGCGGCGACTCGCCTCGTCTTTGTCCTCGTCCTGCCTCGCCGCAGCAGGTGGCCCCCGTCGTTTCCACGGCGACAGGCTGATCCCTTCATCATCAGTCTGGTTCTAGAGGTGCAATCACAGAACGTCCCAACATAGACGAGCTCTCTGCTGGATGCTGATGACACGGCAGAAATCAAAGTTCGTTAACCCTTAAATCTCCACCAGAGCTCCTCCAGGTTCATCTCTTCTGTCAGTAAAGTTACATTTATATTTCTGGAAATGAAAACTTCTTCTGAGCGTTTTTCCACTCAGGTTTTTATCCTTTAAATGAATCTTCTGCTGCCCGGCACCACTTCTGACACGCAGCCAGAAACCACTTTATTTTCATAAATTTATAACATTATTCTTGTTAAATTATGACGCTACTCTCGTCAGTTTACAACTTTATTTTTGTAAATTTATGAATTCTCATAAATGTAAGACTTAATTCATATAAATTTAATATTTTATTCTTATTACTTTATTCTCATAAATTAACTTTTACATGTTAGTTTGACTATTCTTGTAAAAATGACTTTATTCGTGTAAATTTAAGACTGTACTCAGAATTATGACTCAATTCTCATAAATTTACTACTATATTCTTGTTAATTAGATTTTTTTTTTTAAATAAACTTTTTTAGACTTTATTCACGTAAATTTACAATTTAATTCCCATAAAATTATAAGTAATTTATGACATTATTCTTGTAAATTATTCTTTATTTTTGAAAAATTATGACTTTAGTCTTGTAAATTTATAAATTCTCATAAATGTAAGTCTTCATTCATGCAAATTTACAATTTCATTCTTGTAATGACTTAATTCTTATAAATTAACTTTTTTCACATAATTTTATGATTAATCTGGTAAATTTATGACTTTATTCACGCAAATTTACAACTTTACTCTGAAAAATGTATGACTTAATTCTATTAACGATATTCTTGAAAAATTTATGATTTTATTCACGTACATTTACAATTTTATTCTTGTAAAATTATAAGCAAATTTATGATGTTATTCTTGTAAATTTGACATTATTCTCATAAATTTAAAACTTTCTTTTTAAAGATTTACAACTTTATTCTCATACTTTATTCTCATAAAATTATGAATTCTCAAAAAATGTAAGACTTCATTACGAAATTTCTTTACACAAAAGATCAAAATAATAAATAAAATCAATTACAATTACCTTACAATTTTATTCTTATGACATTATTCTCACAAATCAACATTTTTCATGTAAGTTTATGACGATTCTCATAAATTTGACTTTATTCTTGTAAATTTATGACTTTGCTCTCATGAAATTATAACTTAATTCTCATATACGACTATATTCTCGTAAATTAATTTATTACTTTATTCACGTAAATTTAAAATTTCATTCTCATAAAATTATAAGTAGATTTATGATGTTATTCTCATGAAATTCACGACTATTTTTCAAGATTTATGACTTTATTCTCGTAAATTTACGACTTTATTCGTGTAAATAACATATTACTTCATTCTCATAAATTTCAGACTTTGTTTGCGTAAATAAATGACTTTATTCTTGTAATATTACAACTTTTTTCTCATAAATTGTGACTTTATTTCCCAAAGTCTGTAAAATATCCTCAGGAACAGGAGTGTGTGAGTAAACTGTGATGGATAGTTTTCGCTTTGGGGGATCGACGGACGTTTTCCAGCATTTCTATCTCAGCCAGGAGGTTTACAAGCCAAAAACTGGCCGAGCTGGAGTCTGAATGGACACATTTAGAGGCTGGACAGGAAACAAAACAAGTAAATAATTAATAATAAACATGTAAATAAAGAGACATCGCTATCGTGGAGTTTTAAGGGTTAAAGCAAAAACTTTTTTTGGTTTTCAGGAAGCAGATTCTTGTGCATCAGAGGACGGACGCTGTTTGTGTTGTTTACACTGTTTACTGTTGACGTTGGCGGGTCTGATGTGAGCCTGGCTCAGCTTCTGTTGGCTGGATTCTCTCAGATTATTCACAGATTATTTCAATATGAAGGCGTTTCCTCGTGCTGAGAAGAGCTCCCTGATCTTCTCTGCAGCTTCTGCAACACATCAGCTTTCTGGACAGACTTCATGTACTACAGTACACACAGAGTACTACAGTTTTATACCAGGGATTAGTTTTACTACGTGCTTTGGCAAGAACGCGAAGTTCATCAGGCTTTAAGAGCTGAAACTAACTCGTGAAATGTGAGAGGAACCGACGAGTTTCTGCTGCTCACACAAAGAAAAGCTACAGCCAGAAGGGATGGGGGGAGAACCGGGGATGTTTCCCGAGAGGGGGGGGGGGGGGGGGGGGAGGAGGAGGAGGAAGAGGAGGAGGAGGAGGAGGAGGAGGAGGAGGAGGAGGGGGGGGGGGAGGGAGGAGGAGGAGGAGGAGGAGGGGGGAGAAGGAGGAGGAGGAGGAGGGGGGAGGAGGGAGGAGGAGGAGGAGGAGGAAGAGGAGGAGGAGGAGGAGGAGAAAAGGAAAAGAGGAGAAGTAAATAAGGAGAACAGAAGAGAAAAAGAAGTAAAAAGATAAAAATAGAAAAAGAAAAAAAGGAGAAAAGAAAAGAAAAGAAAAGAAAAGAAAAGAAAAGAAAAGAAAAGAAAAGAGAGAGAGGGATTCCCAGCTGTTTTCTTCTATCTTGCTGGTCAGATTTCTGCCATGAAAACAAGTTTCATCTTTTCTGGAAACAGCTGAAAGAAACATGACGTCAGAGTCCAGAACCGGAGCAGACCTGGTTCTGGATCACTGACTGAGCAGACCTGGTTCTGGATCACTTACTGAGCAGACCTGGTTCTGGATCACTGACTGAGCAGACCTGATTCTGGATCACTGACTGAGCAGACCTGGTTCTGGATCACTGACTGAGCAGACCTGGTTCTGGATCACTGACTGAGCAGACCTGGTTCTGGATCACTGACTGAGCAGACCTGGTTCTGGATCACTGACTGAGCAGACCTGGTTCTGGGTCTTACTGAGCAGACCTGGTTCTGGATCTCTTACTGAGCAGACCTGGTTCTGGATCACTGACTGAGCAGACCTGGTTCTGGATCTTACTGAGCAGACCTGGTTCTGGATCTTACTGAGCAGACCTGGTTCTGGATCTCTTACTGAGCAGACCTGGTTCTGGATCACTGACTGAGCAGACCTGGTTCTGGATCACTGACTGAGCAGACCTGGTTCTGGATCTCTGACTGAGCAGACCTGGTTCTGGATCTCTTACTGAGCAGACCTGGTTCTGGATCACTTACTGAGCAGACCTGGTTCTGGATCACTGACTGAGCAGACCTGGTTCTGGATCTCTTACTGAGCAGACCTGGTTCTGGATCTCTTACTGAGCAGACCTGGTTCTGGATCACTTACTGAGCAGACCTGGTTCTGGATCACTGACTGAGCAGACCTGGTTCTGGATCTCTTACTGAGCAGACCTGGTTCTGGATCACTGACTGAGCAGACCTGATTCTGGATCACTTACTGAGCAGACCTGGTTCTGGATCACTTACTGAGCAGACCTGATTCTGGATCACTGACTGAGCAGACCTGGTTCTGGATCACTTACTGAGCAGACCTGGTTCTGGATCTCTTACTGAGCAGACCTGGTTCTGGATCACTGACTGAGCAGACCTGGTTCTGGATCACTTACTGAGCAGACCTGGTTCTGGATCACTTACTGAGCAGACCTGGTTCTGGATCACTGACTGAGCAGACCTGATTCTGGATCACTTACTGAGCAGACCTGGTTCTGGATCACTTACTGAGCAGACCTGGTTCTGGATCTTACTGAGCAGACCTGGTTCTGGATCTTTTACTGAGCAGACCTGGTTCTGGATCTTACTGAGCAGACCTGGTTCTGGATCTTACTGAGCAGACCTGGTTCTGGATCACTTACTGAGCAGACCTGGTTCTGGATCTCTTACTGAGCAGACCTGGTTCTGGATCTTACTGAGCAGACCTGGTTCTGGATCTCTTACTGAGCAGACCTGGTTCTGGATCTCTTACTGAGCAGACCTGGTTCTGGATCTCTTACTGAGCAGACCTGGTTCTGGATCACTACTGAGCAGACCTGGTTCTGGATCTGTACTGAGCAGACGTGGTTCTGGATCTCTTACTGAGCAGACCTGGTTCTGGATCTCTTACTGAGCAGACCTGGTTCTGGATCTCTTACTGAGCAGGTCTGGTTCTGGATCACTTACTGTGCAGACCTGGTTCTGGATCACTTACTGAGCAGACCTGGTTCTGGATCACTGACTGAGCAGACCTGGTTCTGGATCTGTACTGAGTAGACCTGGTTCTGGATCTCTTACTGAGCAGGTCTGGTTCTGGATCACTTACTGTGCAGACCTGGTTCTGGATCACTTACTGAGCAGACCTGGTTCTGGATCACTGACTGAGCAGGACTGGTTCTGGATCCCTTACTGAGCAGACCTGGTTCTGGATCACTGACTGAGCAGGACTGGTTCTGGATCTTACTGAGCAGACCTGGTTCTGGATCCCTTACTGAGCAGACCTGGTTCTGGATCACTGACTGAGCAGGACTGGTTCTGGATCCCTTACTGAGCAGACCTGGTTCTGGATCCCTTACTGAGCAGACCTGGTTCTGGATCACTGACTGAGCAGGACTGGTTCTGGATCCCTTACTGAGCAGACCTGGTTCTGGATCGCTTACTGAGCAGACCTGGTTCTGGATTGCTGACTGAGCAGACTTGGTTCTGGATCTGTACTGAGCAGACCTGGTTCTGGATCTGTACTAAGCAGACCTGGTTCTGGATCACTGACTGAGCAGACCTGGTTCTGGATCACTGACTGCGCAGACCTGGTTCTGGATCACTAACTAAGCAGACCTGGTTCTGGATCACTGACTGCGCAGACCTGGTTCTGGATCACTGACTAAGCAGACCTGGTTCTGGATCTGTACTGAGCAGATTTGGTTCTGGATCTGTACTGAGCAGACCTGGTTCTGGATCACTTACTGAGCAGACCTGGTTCTGGATCTGTACTGAGCAGACCTGGTTCTGGATCACTTACTGAGCAGACCTGGTTCTGGATCACTGACTGAGCAGACCTGGTTCTGGATCACTTACTGAGCAGACCTGGTTCTGGATCAATGACTGAGCAGACCTGGTTCTGGATCACTTACTGAGCAGACCTGGTTCTGGATCAAGGACTGAGCAGACCTGGTTCTGGATCACTGACTGAGCAGACCTGGTTCTGGATCTGTACTGAGCAGACCTGGTTCTGGATCAATGACTGAGCAGACCTGGTTCTGGATCACTGACTGAAAAGACCTGGTTCTGGATCACTTACTGAGGACCACGATGAAGCTCTGATTGTCCAGGAGGAGCCACAGTCCACAGCCCATGATGACGACCCCGAACAGCTGAAGGACCAACACAGACACGTCAGACCCATGAGAATACATATGCTAACATGATGCTAACATGACAGCTGCTAACACAATTCTTACATGATGCTAACATGACAGCTGCTAAAACAATGCTAACATGATGCTAACATGACAGCTGCTAACACAATGCTAACATGATGCTAACATGACAGCTGTAAGCACAATCCTAACATGATGCTAACTTGATATTAAGATGACAACTGCTAACACAATGCTAACATGATGCTAACATGACAGCTGCAAAACAATGCTAACATGATAGCTGTTAGCACAATCCTTACACAATGCTAACATGCTGCTAAGATAACAGCTGCAAACATGACAGCTGTTAGCACAATCCTAACATGATGCTAACATGCTGCTAAGATGACAGCTGCTAACACAATGCTGCATAATCCTAACATGATGCCAACATGACAGCTGCTAACACAATGCTGGTATAATGCTAACATGATGCTAACATGACAGCTGCTGACACAATGCTTACATGATCCTAAGATGACAGCTACTAACACAATGCTGGTATGATGCTAACATGACAGCTGCTAACATGATTATTACATGACAGCTGCTAACACAATGCTAATATGCTACTAAGATGACAGCTGCTAAAACAATGCTAACATGCTACCAACATGATCCTAACATGATACCTGCTAGTATCTGATATGTGGTAGTATTTATACCTGCTAGTATCTGATATGTGGTAGTATCTTATACCTGCTAGTATCTGATATGTGGTAGTATCTTATACCTGCTAGTATCTGATATGTGGTAGTATCTTATACCTGCTAGTAACTGATATGTGGTAGTATCTTATACCTGCTAGTATCTGATATGTGGTAGTATCTATACCTGCTAGTAACTAATATGTGGTAGTATCGTATACCTGCTAGTAACTGATATGTGGTAGTATCTTATACCTGCTAGTAACTGATATGTGGTAGTATCTTATACCTGCTAGTAACTGATATGTGGTAGTATCTTATACCTGCTAGTAACTGATATGTGGTAGTATCTATACCTGCTAGTACCTGATATATGGTAGTATCTATACCTGCTAGTAACTGATATGTGGTAGTATCTTATACCTGCTAGTACCTGATATGTGGTAGTATCTTATACCTGCTAGTAACTGATATGTGGTAGTATCTTATACCTGTTAGTAACTGATATGTGGTAGTATCTTATACCTGCTAGTAACTGATATGTGGTAGTATCTATACCTGCTAGTAACTGATATCTGGTAGTATCTTATACCAGCTAGTAACTGATATCTGGTAGTATCTAATACCAGCTAGTAACTGATATATGGTAGTATCTTATACCTGCTAGTAACTGATATATGGTAGTATCTAATACCAGCTAGTAACTGATATCTGGTAGTATCTTATACCAGCTAGTAACTGATATGTGGCAGCCAGATGTCCAAAATGAACTCCTGTGGCTGAGTTAAGGAGATTTGGGGATCTCAAAATATGAGAGATAAAACTTGACATTAGTGCTGCTTAGATCGGTAACGGCTGATATCAAATATTGGAAATTAAGTGTTGGAGAATGCCAGATATCGGTAAAACAGCCAATGTCGTCGTTCCTAACTTCAATGTTTATATACAGTTCTGCTCAGAACGTGAATCACATTAAAAACTCTGAGCAGAACTATGAAGAGGGTTAGCATACTTGCTAACGCTAGGCTAGCTCCGAGGAGTTAGCCTAGCTCTCAAAGCGAGGCTGATTCTGATGTCGTCTTTGTATTTTTCATGTCAGAGTCCCGACATGTTGAAGTAATGTGCTCCTGTATGTTTCATGACTCTGACATGAAAAATACGAAGTCGATAACAGGAACTTTATTCACACAGCTGCTAACTTTCCACAATAAGGGGAAACTGGGCTACCGAAAAAGAAAATAAAAGAGAGGGGAGAGAATGGGAAACAGCTTTTTCTTGACTTCTTTGAGAAAAGAGGTGAGCAGCACAAAACCGTGATGTTAACACCAAGTTATCTGAATTAAAACTGATCAAATAAAAGTGAGACAGAGGAAAATATTCCAACTTTTAGACTATAATGACTGATGAGTTAGACAGGCGAGTTAATGTATCACTGCATCACTGTATCACTGCATACAAGTTAGATTTAATGTTTAAATAAACCTTATTATCTTGATAAACATATAATGACAATAATGTATGAATGAGTTAATTACTTAGGCTAATTCAATATATTGACCAGACAAAGTTTTTGGTCCAGCCGGCATCTTAAAGACTCAGAGTGGAAGAAGTTTTCAGTCAGACAGCTGCTTCAATACAAAGCGTGACTCAGTGGATATTTACTGGAGAACAGACTCCATCATGTTTTACATATTTGTTTAAATGCATCTCTAACAATCACTGATAATCACATTTTTCTGTAAAGACAAATATGTATATGAGTGAAGTCCAAGTCTGACTCATGATGCTGGTTTTCTAAAGCAAACCTCCAGATTATGAGAGAAATCAAATTGACTGCATTTACCAACAATCTGACTGCCGTCTGCCGCGGCTTTCGTAGTTTCGTCAACACGCATCGGTGTGCTCGCAGGAGATGGGATGTTCTACTGTTTAGTCTAAAAATCTACTAAATGTCGTCGTTTCCAGTAAATTCTGGACGCTACCCACTCAGGACACTTGGATTACATTGGACGAGCAGTATGGAGGAATATTGACAAGTTTTTGTGGACTTTTATGGACCTTTTTGGCTCGGACCCCAGCGAACTCCATGATATGAAAGTTGGGGGGAAACAAGAAGCCTTCCTGATCACCGGCTGCATTTGACATATTAAAAAAGTGCTGCAGAGTCTTTCTCACCATGAGGGGAAGTGGAAGATAAAGTTACATCATTCTGTGGGTGGAATATCCCTTTAATATTTTGTGATATTTTGATACTTTGGCTGCTTGGTCTGTCCACTCCCTGTCTACATCTGTCCACATCTGTCCTTGTCCAGCTCAGAAACGGCTTTAAACTGAGCCAACGAGGAAGATTTTCTGAGTCCACGTGAAATTTTGACCTCACAGTCGTTTATCTGGATATAAATGATGCAACTGCAGCTTTTTTCCTTGCATGTTGGTTAAAGGTTGATGCCTGAGCTTTTAGTTAACTCCATATGGAGTGTATGTGTGTGGGAGTGTTTCTGTTTCCATGATAATGACATGTCTTATTTTACTGCATGAATAACCTTTGCTGCATGATAAAGTTTGGGAACCTCTCTAAAAGCTGGACGGTCTCTTATCTGTCTGGGTTGAGCTGACATTTTCATTTTCTAATGTTCCATCACATCAGGTGCAGTTGCTGTTGGCCACCTCTTGGTTTTACTGTTGTAGTAAATAGGTGGTGTACTCTGAGGACTGCGGTAAACACATAAATGACTTGCTGACAAAATGATACAATCAGGTTTATTTCAACATACCATCATTAATATATGAGTCATGTTTGACTGTTGTATGGGGGATTATCACGCTTACCGGACGTTCCCGGTATTTGGGCATTTCCTCTTCCGGGCCATGTTAACATCAGCCGTTCCTGTTCTGTTATACTGTTTAAATCGGATAAACTCCAAACATACTTAAGTTTTCATTCTAGACTGAAGTGATACTAAGGAAGAAGTGGATCAAAGCGATCGATTCGCCGCGGTGAAGGGCCGAACTTTATAATAAAACACATGTTTGTTTGTCGCCGGTGGGGCACAACACCGGCACTTCACAGCATGCTAGCATTAGCCAGCTAGCGTTTACTGACGTGCTTAACATTGTGCGTCTTAAAACACACAAACTTTTGAAAATCGGGTCTGTACCCCCCCGTTTCCAGTGGAACAACTGGGGACTGCCAAGAAAGGAGACGCTTTCAGATGCTTGCGTGTTTTTCAGCCGCACAAAGTTAGGCACGTTATTGAGCTGGCTAATGCTAACCTGCTAACACGACTGCGCAGTCTGCCGGCTACAAACAAACGTGTCGTTTTATTATAAAGTTCGGCCCTTCACCGCGGTGAATCGATCGCTTTGATCCAGCTTTTGATCCAGCATCACTTCAGTCTGGAATGAAAACTTAAGTATGTTTGGAGTTTATCCGATTTAAACAGTATAACAGAGCAGGAACAGCTGTCGTTAACATGGCCCGGAAGAGGAAGTGCCCAAATACCGGGAACTTCCGGTAAGCGTGATAATCCCCTATTGGATATTTATGACTTCTGGCCTGACTTTGTGTCTGAATCTGGGTCACAAAATTTTGGTTGGCTCTACTAAATCTCACTCCAAGGTTCTTTAAAAAGTTGGCAGCTCTGTATTTAAACTTTCTGGTTGCCACTAGCTTGTTTAGGCTATGCTAGCACCAAGAAACCTGAGAAAGTGAATTTTAGAAATACAGTGGATCTCGAATATGATGTGAAAATGCTGGAGTTTGTTATTAGAATTTTTACTTGATAAAAAAAAAAATTAAGCAAGACTATTTCAGTTTCAGGGCACAAACTACAGGTTTCTGAATAAATAGTTTTGAAGATTAAAACTCTCCAAAATAGCCCTTTATTTCGATATTTTCTATTCAAATTAAGGATTAAATACAGATTTGTCAGTTTTGGGAGTTTTTTTTTTTTGGGGGGGGGGGGGGGGGATAAATCTACATTTTCTACACTTCTTTTTGTAATTTAAAAAAAAATCTATCCAATATATTTTCTTTATATTTTCAAGTCAATTATCTATATTTTCTAACTGTTTCCCAACCTCTGCAGATGCTTTACTGGTACTTCTTTGAACATTTACATTAACTTTCTTGCTGGGGATGCAAAGTTTCAACAACGGTTCTTTTCATGTTACCAGACTTAGTGACTTCGTACGGAAGCACGACTCCTTGTTGTTTGGGGGGTTTAGGGTTAATCTGACTACAAACAGGAACAAAACAGTCAAATTGAATTTCTGAACCACAGAAAAATCTGTTTAAAACCACAAAACTACAGGAAATTCAACGGTTTCCTGTAGAGTCAAATCTCACTTAGTGAATTATTCTACCTTCATTTTTCACACTGTAAGCATAGAAACATGCCAGTATTGGTTCCACATGTGGAAAAGATGCTTTTTATTCCAAAATTTCTGAGTTTAAAGACTTCAAATCATAGAATAATAAAAATATAAGAATGAGTTTTTGAAAACATCCAAGAGAAAAAAAAAAAAAAAAAAAAAGAAAGAGGAAGAAGGAAAAAAAAAAAAAAAAAAAAAGAAAAAAAAAAAAAAAAAAGAACAGAAGGGAGAAAGAGGGAGAAAAGGAAGGGGGGAAAAAAAAAAAAAGGGGGAAGGAAAAAAAAGGGGGAGGGAGGGGGGAAGAGAAAGAAGGAAAAGAAAGAAAGGAGGGGGGGAAAAGAAAAAAAAAAAAAAAAAAAAAAAAAAAAAAAAAAAAAAAAAAAAAAAAAAAAAAAAAAAACGTCTAAAGAAAAACTGTTACCGTCCCTCAAAAATCTGATCAGAAACCAAATTATAGAATCTGTCCAACATGTAGAGATGAGAAGTGGACCTGGACTGCTGGACCTGGACTCCATCTGGTCTTCTACACCGTTACATGTAACATGTTACATAACTTCAGCCTCTGATGCTGCAGAAAAGGCCTGAACTTGTGAATCCTGTAACAGCGTTTGTAGTAAACAACACCAGCAACAAACTGACACACGAGTTCACATGAAAATATTTCATGCAAATGATCTCAAACTTCCCACAATCATGAAATCTACAGCCCACACCAAACACTTCCTTCCATCTAAGTCATCATTGTGTGAACACAAACGCACACACAGTCTGCAGAGAAGCTAAACCTCAGATCACAGACGGAGGAAACCAGGAAGTCTCGCCCTGAAAACCAGGCCTCAAACGCCTCATCTGCACGCTGATCAACAGCCAGACATCCACAGCGTGAAGGAATCAACGTCTTTTAATGGTTCCATAAAATAGAAAAAACAAAAATCAAACCTTTACTTTGACATGAGAGCTTTAGTTTCATTTCCACTTTTAACGATTAATGAAGAACAGAATGTACAATAATTAAATTCCCCATAATAACGATCGGGCTCAAAGCTCAGAGGTCCACCGCTGATGGCAGGCCAGAGATCTGATTCTGACCCCGGGTCTCCAACTCTTTAACCTCTTGGACAAAAACGTTACATTTAAGTTTTTGAAAACAGTGTTTTTATGGAACAAAACTACAGTGGGTACAGAAAGTATTCAGACTCCTTTAAACTTTTCACTCTTTGTTGCATTGCAGCCATTTGCTAAAATCTAAAAAGTTCATGTTATTTCTCATTAATGTCTCTCAGCATCTGGACAGAAAAAAGCACAAATGTAGAAATTTTTGCAAATTTATTAAAAAAGAAAAACTAAAATATGACATGGTGATAAGTATTGAGTACTTTGCTCAGTACTGAGTAGAAGTACTTCTGAGCTGGTACAGCCATGAGTCTTCTTGGGAATGATGCAACAATGTTTCACACCTGGATTTGGGATCTTCTGGTTCTTCATGCAGATCCTCTCCAGTTCTGTCAGGTTGGATGGTGAACGGTGGTGTTCAGCCATTTTCAGGTCTCTCAGAGATGCTCAGTTGGGTTTAAGTCAGGGTTCTGGCTGGGCCGGTCCAGAATGGTCCAGAGTGGTTCTGATCCACTCCTTTGTTATTTCAGCTGTGTGTGAGGGTCATTGTCTTGTTGGAAGGTGAACCTTCGGCCCAGTCTGAGCTCCTGAACTCTGGAAGAGCTTTTCTTCCAGGATCTCTGTACTTGGCCGCATTCATCTTTCCTTCAACTGCAACCAGTCGTCCTGTCCCTGCAGCTGAAAAACACCCCCATACCATGATGCTGCCACCACCGTGCTTCACTGTTGGGATGGTATTGGGCAGGTGATGAGCAGTACCTGGTTTTCTCCACACATACCGCTTAGAATAAACTCCAGAAAGTTCAATCTTGGTCTCATCAGACCAGAGAATCTTATTTCTCTCAGTCTGGGAGTCCTTCATGTGTTTTTTGGCAAACTCTATGCGGGCTTTCATATGTCTGCACTGAGGAGAGGCTTCCATCGGGCCGCTCTGCCATAAAGCCCCGACTGGTGGAGGCTGCAGTGATACTGACCTTGTGGAACTTTCTCCATCTCCCTACTGCATCTCTGGAGCTCAGCCACAGTGATCTTTGGCTTCTTCTTTACTCTCTCACCAAGGCTCTTCTCCCACCATTGCTCAGTTTGGCTGGACGGCCGGGTCTAGGAAGAGTTCTGGTCGTCCCAAACTTCTTCCATGTAAGGACTATGGAGGCCACCGTGCTCTTAGGAACCTTTAGTGCTGCAGAAACTCTTTTGTAACCTTGTCCAGATCTGTGTCTCACCACAATTCTGTCTCTGAGCTCTTGGACAGTTCCTTCCACCTCATGATCCTCATTTGCTCTGACATGCACTGTGAGCTGGAAGCTCTTATATAGACAGGTGTGTGTCTTTCCTAATCACGTCCAATCAGTTTAATTAAACACAGCTGGACTCCGATGACGGAGTAGAACCATCTCAAGGAGGATCAGAAGGAACGGACAGAATATGAGTTAAACATGAGTCACTGCAAAGGCTCTGAATACTTATGACCATGTCATATTTCAGTTTTTTTCTTTTTAATAAATTTGCAAAAATTTCTACATTTCTGTTTTTTCCTGTCTAGATGGGTGCTGAGTGACATAAATGAGAAATAATATGAACTTTTTGATTTTAGCAAATGGCTGCAATGAAGCAAAGAGTGAAAAGTTTTAAGGGGTCTGAATACTTTCCGTACCTACAGTATATTTTTTGAAAGAGTTGTTGCAGACGTGTCCTGACTTGGACGCCTGCTGCAACAGATGGGACAGCCCTGAGACCCGTACATGTTCTGGACAGAGGTTTTCCAGACCCTGTCCACTTCAGTAGACAGGGTCTGGAAAACATATATCAGGTGTTTTCTGCAACGTCCAATCAGACGTCTGCACCTGCTGACAGGTATGTTGGTCCATGTTCACGGGAAAGATGCTCTGATGTGTTTGGGACAGATTTGTTTGTTTTGTTTTTTTAATGATTATTTTTAACCTAAATTCAAAATCAATATTTTATTTCACTGAATCGTATTTTTGTAAATTTTTATTTATTATTTTTTAGTTTCTTGTTATTTGAGTTACTGTTGTGAATTTATCCTTTTCTTTAATCAGAGGGTATGAATCATTTTGATGATATATATGTATATAAAGTACATGTGTGTGTGTGTATGTATGCGTATGTGCATGCATGAATACATTTATTTTAATTTCTGAGAGACATCAACAGTATACTTACTTTGTTTTTTTATTTTTATTATTTTTACGATTGCGTACCTTGATCTCCTTCCATTGTTTTTAATGTTTCATTGTCATTATTGTTCTTATTACTTTTATTTTTATTGTTTCGGCTTGTTAGGCGACAACGGATGGAAATTAGCTTTGCTGTAATCCTGCATACTTTTATTTACTCTTAAATAAACAGACTCAAACACAAACTCGGGCTTTCCTAGAAGTGGTCAGACCATCAGTTTTCCGTTGTTTACTCATGTTTAGGTCACAGTTGCATCACGTAAACAAGTCTGGTGGATCTGGGTCTGTAGGAAGACGGGTTTCTGTGCACTGCACATGGGATGGTACCGTACTTCACACCCTGCCATACTCCACCACATGCTCTTGTGGTACATTCTTGTGGTACTGGGAGACGTGTGGAGTATTCTGGATCTTCTCCCACATGATTCTCCTCCAGACTTCGTGGAACCATACGTTGTAAAGCAGCGTTCTGGATGCTGGATGCTTGTATGCCAGGCATCCTGCAGCCTCCCGGTGCAGTTTCACAACCATGACGAGCCCCCGCTGGGCCCCTCAGACCCGCCGATGCTGTGGGACGTTTATTCCAGGACTGCACCGATCGTTCTGTGTAACAGGGTCAGAAAACCGTCAGATACTCACAAAGAAGACGAGGTTGAAGAGGAAGAGGAAGTACTTGCTCGCCGTGATGCAGCCTTTCCCCATGATGACGATGCGTTATCTGCAAACATGAGACGAAGAGTCAGAACATGGGCTGATGGGGGGGGGGGGTCAACCATCAGATCTGCTGTGGGGATGAACTTCGTGTGAACAAGTGGTGACAGATGCTCTAAGAACCGCAGACCTCTGCAGTTAAGCTGGCCTGGATGAGCATGATCTGGTCTGGGGAGGGGGGGTTCAAATCTCCAGGATTAAACCGGCACAGCCTCAATCTGTGAGTATGAAGAGGAGGGGTCTGTCCCACACAATAACCATGTTTCACATTCAGCACCTTTCCAAGTTTACGATTGTTAAGCTGGTTTGAGTTTAAACGTGTAAAATGATGACGACGCTGCTGAAATACAGCAAACCACAACTGAATCAGCTGTTTTTACGCTTCTTACAACTCATTCTAAGCTCTTATTTCTTTTCTGAGGAGGTAGTTAAATGTCGTCGTAAGCTGGCAGCAACATGTCCGCATCACACCTGAGCACGCAGAGATGCTTCTCTTTGTTTAAAACTAACAAACAAACAAACAAACAAAGAACACCTCTCACTCAAGAGGCAAACTATTAATTGTAGTTCTTTCTTCATCCACTAGAGGCTCCAAAACACCAGCCTGACTAACGCCATGTATGAGATACACGGCAGGTCAGTCTGGTTCCTCCGCTGGAGACTGATGTCCACTGCGAGACGAGAGGCGGGACTAACAGGGGGAAGTGAACCGGAGAGAACCAATCAGAAGTGACTGTAGCTGGCGTAGCTCGGCACTCTGTTGCTACGTTTCTATGGCGACGCCGGAAGTCAGCGTTTACACGTTGTTTTTCTCTCTATTTAATGTAGTTTTCTTGTGTATATTAACATAGAATGTTTGGTTTTATTATTATAAATACTCTGTTACACGTCAGCATTGTTTATTGCTGAACTACTAATATGAGAAAGCGTTTGTGTCGCACGTCATGTGACTATGACCCGGAAGCTGTTAGTTACTCACCAAAACAGCAGAAACAGCGGTGGAGACGTCAGAGGAGTTTTACATTCTGTTAATAATACTACTGCTGCGCTGTGATTGGTCCGGTCAGTTTTTTACCGGAGTGGAATCAGTCTCCAATGGAGGGAACCCAGACTGACTCACCGTGTATCTCATACATGGCGTTAGTCAGGCTGGTGTACCAGGCTACCAAAACAGAGCAAATCCCCACAGACTCCCATGTTAGAAAGACATGTTTACCACAGAAATAAACATGTTTACAGCAGGAAAAAACATGTTTACAGCAGAAATAAGCATGTTTACAGCAGGAAAAAAACATGTTTACAGCCGGGATAAACATGTTTACCACAGAAATAAACATGTTTACAGCAGGAATACACATGTTTACAGCAGAAATAAGCATGTTTATAGCCGGAATAAACATGTTTACAACAGAAATAAACATGATTACAGCAGGAAAAAACATGTTTACAGCCGGAATAAACATGTTTACCACAGAAATAAACATGTTTACAGCCAGAATAAACATGTTTACCACAGAAATAAACATGTTTACAGCAGGAAAAAACATGTTTACAGCAGGAATACATGTTTACAGCAGAAATAAGCACGTTTACAGCCAGAATAAACAAGTTTACCACAGAAATAAACATGTTTACAGCCGGAGTAAACATGTTTACCACAGAAATAAACATGTTTACAGCAGGAATAAGCATGTTTACAGCAAAAATAAGCATGTTTACAGCAGGAATAAACATGTTTACCACAGAAATAAACATGTTTACAGCAGGAAAAAACATGTTTACAGCAGAAATAAGCATGTTTACAGCAGGAAAAAACATGTTTACAGCCGGGATAAACATGTTTACCACAGAAATAAACATGTTTACAGCAGGAATACACATGTTTACAGCAGAAATAAGCATGTTTATAGCCGGAATAAACATGTTTCCAACAGAAATAAACATGATTACAGCAGGAAAAAACATGTTTACAGCAGAAATAAACATGTTTACAGCAGAATAAACATGTTTACCACAGAAATAAACATGTTTACAGCAGGAAAAAACATGTTTACAGCAGGAATACATGTTTACAGCAGAAATAAGCACGTTTACAGCCAGAATAAACAAGTTTACCACAGAAATAAACATGTTTACAGCCGGAGTAAACATGTTTACCACAGAAATAAACATGTTTACAGCAGGAATAAGCATGTTTACAGCAAAAATAAGCATGTTTACAGCAGGAATAAACATGTTTACAGCAGAAATAAGCATGTTTACAGCAGGAATAAACATGTTTACAGCAGGAATAAACATGTTTACAGCAGAAATAAGCATGTTTACAGCAGGAATAAACATGTTTACAGCAGGAATAAACATGTTTACAGCAGAAATAAACATGTTTACAGCAGAAATAAGCATGTTTACAGCAGGAATACACATGTTTACAGCAGGAATACACATGTTTACAGCAGGAATAAGCATGTTTACAGCAGAAATAAGCATGTTTACAGCAGGAATAAACATGTTTACAACAGAAATAAACATGTTTACAGCAGGAGTACACATGTTTACAGCAGAAATAAGCATGTTTATAGCCGGAATAAACATGTTTACCACAGAAATAAACATGTTTACAGCAGGAATACACGTTTACAGCAGAAATAAGCACGTTTACAGCCAGAATAAACAAGTTTACCACAGAAATAAACATGTTAACAGCCGGAGTAAACATGTTTACCACAGAAATAAACATGTTTACAGCAGGAATAAGCATGTTTACAGCAAAAATAAGCATGTTTACAGCAGGAATAAACATGTTTACAGCAGAAATAAGCATGTTTACAGCAGGAATACACATGTTTACAGCAGGAATAAACATGTTTACAACAGAAATAAACATGTTTACAGCCTGGTTCAAACATCATTTTAGGTTTAATAGGTCAAGTTTTGCTTCCAACAACTGTGAGGGGGGGGTGAATTTTTTTATGTCATCTTTGCTCTCATTTATCCCCATTAATTAGGTACTCAGATCGGTACTCAGGATCGGCAAGTACTCAGATGTAAGTACTCGTACTTGTACTTGTGGTATCAGGAAATCCCCAACTGTCATTATTATTCTTTATTCTCTGAAGTCCCTGAAATCCAAGAACGTGAATATTAACGAGGGATGAACCGAAACTTTGCACCAAAAGTGCCTGGATATTAGTATTTGTTGTAGTAGTACTACAGAGAAACATTCAAAAGGCTGTAATGTACATGAGTGGGGTCAAACTAAATATTTTATTTTGAATTTTAATTTATATTGTGCATTGCTGTGATGTCAGTGGTAAATAAATATTTTGATACTTTAGTAGTTGATTTTTCGCAACGCCTTGATTTCGGTGAGGTTCGTACACGTCGTAGCCGAACACGCGCTGGTTCTAATCACTGACATCATCATTTCTTTCGGTGTTTCCGTTTTCGGCCTTAGTTTGCTCATTTTTTATTTTCGGTTTCAGTCAGGATTTCATTTCTATGCATCCTTAATATTAACCTTATTATTTATTTCACTTGATGTTGAAGCTGAAATTAATTTTAGTGGCTTCTCACCTGTGCAATTTGTTGGGTGTCATTAACAAAAATGTCAGATGTGGAATGTTGTAGCATTGCACTTAAGCTTAAAGTTTAGTTTGGGATTTTAATTTAATTTAATTCAATTATTTAATGTTTTAAAAATAAAAATTATGTAAATTCATTTTATTCTTCAGATATAGAGAAATTGCAGAACAGCTGTATATGGTTTATTTTGAATACATTTATGTTTTCTATGCCTTATTTAATATTCATTTATTTTAATCATTTACCGGTAATGTAAGGTGCATATTTACAGCCTAAATATTTTTCAATTCTAACATTTTACGCAAATTATCAATAGCAAAGTGTTTTTAACAGAAAACTAAAAAAATGCAACATGTTGCTTAAAAAATAATCATTTGAATAATCGTGATTTCAATGTTACGGAAAAGGATTAAGGCCACAAAAAAATAAAATAAAATTCTAAGAAAAAAGTCAAAATTCTTTTTCCCAGAACATTTAAAAAAGAATTCAGGATTTTTTTTTCTTTTTTAAATTTCTGAAAAAGTCAGAATCAGAATTCTGACTTTAATCTCAGAATTTTATTTTATTTTTTTTAGTGGCTCTAATCCGCTTCTGTACGATATTAACCAAAATAATTGAAAATGATTTTTCCATAATCGAGCAGCCGTAGTTAGAAGAGATCGTCTCTTTTGGAGAATAACTGACTGGATAACCCCGGTGATAGCTGGTGTTTATGGAAAATCCACCGCGACCTGAATGCAGCACCTCACAGTGCCGTCCTTTACTGTCCAATAAATCGATGAAAATCTGGGTGAAATATGGAGGTCCCGCTCGATGCTTCCTCCTGGCAGTTGGGCCCTGCAGCCGACCCACTTTCCCATCACTGTAAATGGGTTACTGTTACAGCACGAAGCGGGGGAGGGGGGGGCAAAATGCACTGGGATACATCTTTTGGCAAAGCATCACAGCAGAAGCTTTAAACAAAGAGCAGGTCTGATCCTGAACAACAGAAGCAAAAACCTGCAAACCTCTGAAACAAAAACAGAAACATTTCTGTCATGGAAAAAAATCTGAAATATTTTTCACTCTGTGGTTTTAAATTCTCAGAAAAGTAACTTCCTGAACGCATCGCAGGTTTTAATCAAACCCTCTGAGAGGAAAGACGAGCCATCGAATGAAAAGTGATTTCTGTGCTGGATTAGCGCGCGTTCACAGTTCCCGAGTCTTTCCAGAGCAGACGGATCAGTTTTCAGCTGATCAGGAACAAAAGGGTTAAAACCGCTTCGGCTGATCTCAGCCAGAAGCGTCAGACATTTTCACCATCAAACTGTTGGTGAAAAACACAAGTTTCCAGTCATGACGGTGCCTTCAAGGCTCCCCGAGCTCCACATTCTGGACGGGAGGTTGTAAACATGACAAAGCTTTTACGGCTGGAAGGAAAAAAAGAGGTTCTGTGTTAAATTTAGAAGCAGCTGCAGAGACTGGAAGCAACAGCCGGTTCCAGTTACGCAGCAGCTCTGCTTCTTCCCACACCGCCCCGGCAGCATGAAGGCAGCACCGCCGGCACCGACACCGACACCAGCGCCAGTTCTGACCCAGTTCACACAGGCGCTGGAACTGGGTCTGCACGGCCTGACCTGCCCCAGCAGTCCCAGTTACCCCACACAGGTCGTTAACACACGAACGCACCACAAAACACTCGAACGCAACAGTGAGACAAAACCCTCATTCAGCCTGGACCAAACACACACACACACCTTCTGGTACAGCTGTCTTAGAGAGGACATTCACTGACATGATGCATCCCCTCCCCCCTCCCCCCACCCAAGCTTATTACAGTTAACGAAAAAACAAAAGTTGAAAAAACATTTTTGTTCCCTTTAATAAAATTAAAATTAACAGTTGAAACTGTTTTATTACAAAACTAAAATTACTGCAAAAACATTCGTAGTTTTAGTCTGTAAATTTATACATAAACCTTTTGGGTTGATAAGAAATCTATATTATATTTACTTTTCTCTACCAGTTTGATTTTGAATCTCACACAAGACAAATACCTATAATTTACAAAAAATAAAACAACAACCAAAAAAACAACTGAAAACTAACATGGAAACTAATAAAAACGTAACTAAAACTTGCCATTTTCAAAAAAACAAAAAGTAAAAACTAGTAAACCTGCTAAAAAAAGAACTAAAACTAAATGAACTGAAAACCAAAATGTCCAAACTAAATAAAAACTGAAACTAATTAAGAATCCCAAACTATCATAACCTTGACCCTAACCCTAACCACCACAACTGATTGCCTAAACCTAACCCTAACCAAAACCTAACTATAGCCTAAACTCTAAAATCAAATCTTGATCCTCAAAAATGTTTTTTTCTTTGGCTTTTTTTGGTGAGAACCGGCCAAAATGTCCTCACTTTGCTGGTTAAACACGCAAAACACTCCTCACATTGATGGCTGAACTAGTACACGCTACACACACACACACACACACCAACAAGTACTACACACACACTACACAAACATCTACACTCGGGCTGGAAAAAGTATCAATACACTGAAATGTCGCGATATTTTCATATGCTGATATATTGATATTTTAAAATGCGGTAATTTACTAACGAAATATCGACAAGTACGGACAAGTATTCATGGTACCCACAAGTACGCAGAAGTATGCACGGTACACATAAGTATGCACAAGTACACACAAGGATGCACAGTATACACAAGTGCACACAAGTATGCATAATACACACAAGTATGCATGAGTATGAATGGTACACAGAAGTACACACGATACGCACAAGTACACACACGCACGCACAAGTATGCACAGTACACACAAGTACAGACATGCATGCACAAGTATGCACAAGTATGGACATTTATGCACAGTACACACAAGTAAGCAAAAGTATGCATGGTACACACAAGCACGCACAAGTATGCACAGTACACACAAGTATGCACAAGTAAGAACTTGTACGCACGGTACACATAAGAACGCACAAGTACGTACAGTACACACAAGTATGCACAAGTATGCATGGACCATGCACACTTGTGCATACTTGTGTGTACTTGTGTGTACCATGCATACTTGTGCATACTTGTGTGTACTTGTGTGTACCATGCATACTTTTGCTTACTTGTGTGTACTTGTGTGTACCATGCATACTTTTGCTTACTTGTGTGTACTGTGCATAAATGTGCATACTTGTGCATACTTGTGTGTACTTGTGTGCACCATGCATACTTGTGCGTACTTGTGTGTACTGTGCATAAATGTGCATACCTGTGCATACTTGTGTGTACTTGTGTGTACCATGCATTACTTGTGCGTCCTTGTGTGTACTTGTGTGTACCATGCATACTTTGCTTACTTGTGTGTATGTGCATAAAGTGCATACTGTGCATCTTTGCTTATTTGTGTGTAATTGCATAAAGTGCTACCTGTGTATACTTTGTGTGTACTTGTGTGTACCATGCATACTGTGCGTACTCTGTGTACTTGTGTGTACCATGCATACTCTTTGTTTACCTGTGTGTACTGTGCATAAATGTGCATACTTGTGCATACTGTGTGTACTTGTGTGTACCATGCATATTGTGTGCGTACCTGTGTGTACTGTGTGTACATGCATACTTGTGATCTGTGTGTACCATGTGTTACTTGTGCGTATCTGTGTACCAGTGTGTACCAGGCATACTTGTGCATACTTGTGTGAGTACTTGTGGACCAGCACTGTGTGCGTACTTGTGAGTACCATGCATACTTGTGCATACTTGTGTACCTGTGTGTACCATGCATACTTGTGCATACTTGTGTGTACCATGCATACTGTGTATACTTGTGGCATACTTGTGTGTACTTGTGTGTACCATGCACACTAGTGCATACTCAGGATGTGTGTACCATGCATACGAGCACACTTGTGTGTGCCCGCTGAGTACTTGTGTGTACCATGCACACTTGTGCATACTTGTATGTACCTGTGTGTACCAGGCATACCTGTACATACTTGTGCATACTTGTGCGTACTTGTGTGCACTGTTACCAGCACACCGGCATACTGTGCCGCACTTCAGTGTACTTGTGTGTACCATGCATACTTGTGCATACTTGTGCATACTTGTGTGTACTTGTGTGTACCATGCATACTTGTGCATACTTGTGTGTACTTGTGAGTACTTGTGTGTACCATGCATACTTGTGCATACTTGTGTGTACTTGTGTGTACCATGCATACTTGTGCATACTTGTGCATACTTGTGTGTACCATGCACACTTGTGCATAACTTGTGTGTACTTGTGTGTACTTGTGTGTACCCATGCATACTTGTGCATACTTGTGTGTACTTGTGTGTACCATGCATACCTGTGCATACTTGTGGTACTTGTGGTACTTGTGTGTACCATGCATACTTGTGCATACTTGGCTGTACTTGTGTGTACCAGGCATACTAGTACATACTTCTGCATCCTTGTGCGTACTTGTATGTACCCTTGTGTGTACCATGCATACTTGTGCATACCCTTGGCGTACTTGTGTGTACTTGTGTGTACCATGCATACTTGTGCATACTTGTGCATACTTGTGTGTACCATGCATACTTGTGCATACTTGTGTGTACTTGTGAGTACTTGTGTGTACCATGCATACTTGTGCATACTTGTGTGTACTTGTGTGTACCATGCATACTTGTGCATACTTGTGCATACTTGTGTGCTACCATGCATACTTGTGCATACTTGTGTATACTTGTATGTACTTGTGTGTACCATGCATACTTGTACATACTTGTGCATACTTGTGCGTGCTTGTGTGTACCATGCATACTTGTGCACACTGTGCATACTTCTGTGTACTTGTGTGTACCATGCAAACTTGTGCATACTTCTGTGTCCTTGTGAGTACTTGTGTGTACCATGCATACTTGTGCATACTTGTGTGTACTTGTGTGTACCATGCATACTTGTGCATACTTGTGCATACCCCTTGTGTGTACCATGCATACTTGTGCATACTTGTGCATGTACTTGTGTGTACCATGCATACTTGTACATACTTGTGCATACTTGTGCGTACTGTGGTACCATGCATACTTGTGCATACTGTGCATACTGTTGTGTGAATAAACTTGTGTATACTTTATCATGCATACTTGTGCATACTGTGTGTACTTGGGTACTTGTGTGTACCATGCATACTTGTGCATACTTGTGTGTACTTGTGTGTACCATGCATACTTGTGCATACTTGTGGAATATGTGTGTATAATAAATACTTGTGTGTACCATGCATACTTGTGCATACTTGTGCATACTTGTATGTACTTGTGTGTACCATGCATACTTGTGCATACTTGTGTGTACTTGTGTGTACCATGCATACTTGTGCATACTTGTGTGTACTTATGAGTACTTGTGTGTACCATGCATACTTGTGCATACTTGTGTGTACTTGTATGTACTTGCGTGTACCATGCATACTTGTGCATACTTGTGTGTACTTGTATGTACTTGTGTGTACCATGCATACTTGTGCATACTTGTGTGTACTTGTGTGTACCATGCATACTTGTGCATACTTGTGTGTACTTGTGCATACTTGTGCATACTTGTGTGTACTTGTGTGTACCATGCATACTTGTGTGTACCATGCATACTTGTGCGTACTTGTGCATACTTGTGTGTACCATGCATACTGTGTGCATACTTGTGTGTACCATGCATACTTGTGTGTACCATGCATACTTGTGCGTACTTGTGCATACTTGTGTGTACCATGCATACTTGTGCGTACTTGTGCGTACTTGTGCATACTTGTGTGTACCATGCATACTTGTGCGTACTTGTGCATACTTGTGCATACTTGTGTGTACCATGCATACTTGTGCATACTTGTGTGTCCATGCATACTTGTGCTCTTGTGTGTACTTATGAGTCTTGTGTGTACCATGCATACTTGTGCATACTTGTGCATACTTGTGTGTACTTGTGTGTACTTGTGTGCGCATACTTGTGCATACTTTAGACTGCGACTGGCTGCAGAGTACAAACAGAAATCCTCCGACCTTCAACCTAAACTGGTCCTGGACCTGCAGAATCTGGACTGTGCTGCAGTCTGAACGGAGCCTGATTTGGTTTTGTTTTATCACGGTGACATCACGGTGACATCACGGTGACGTCACAGTGATGGTGTGTGTGTTCCAGGCTCAGACGTCTCCTCAGCGTGCTGATTCCTCCTCCTGCTGCGTTTAAGTGTCTCTGTAAAAGTGAGCGTTTGGCAGCAGACCCGCAGCAACAATCAGCTCCGTTGTTTCCATCAACGGCTCCGTCTGTTTGTGGCCTGAAATCAACAAAGAGGCTCCTGTTCAGACCAGCAGGACCAGAACCAGGACCAGGCCCAGGATCAGGACCAGAACCAGAACCAGGACCAGAGCCAGGACCAGAGCCAGGACCAGGACCAGGACCGAGATCAGAACCAGAACCAGAACCAGGACCAGGACCAGGATCAGGATCAGGATCAGGATCAGGACCAGGACCAGGACCAGAACCAGGATCAAGATCAGAACCAGGACCAGAACCAGAACCAGGACCAGGACAAGGACCGGGACCAGGACCAGGACCAGGACCAGGACCAGGATCAGGACCGGGATCAGAACCAGGACCAGAGCCAGGACCGGGATCAGAACCAGAACCAGAGCCAGGACCAGGACCGGGATCAGGACCGGGATCAGAACCAGGACCAGAGCCAGGACCAGGACCAGAGCCAGGACCAGGACCGGGATCAGGACCGGGATCAGAACCAGAACCAGAACCAGGACCAGAACCAGGACCAGAGCCAGGACCAGGACCGGGATCAGGACCGGGATCAGAACCAGGACCAGAGCCAGGACCAGGACCAGGACCAGGACCGGGATCAGAACCAGAACCAGGACCAGGACCAGAACCAGGTCTGATCATCTCATCTGAGTCATGTGTCACCAGTGAAGCTGCAGAGTCTCCCCCTCCCCCTCTACCTGAGAATCCCCCCCCTCCTCCCCTCTACCTGAGAACCCCCCCCCCTCCTCCCCTCTACCTGAGAATCCCCCCCCCCTCCCCTTTACCTGAGAACCCCCCCCCCCCCCCCGTCTCAACTTTCAGCAACAAAGAGAAACTGGAGACGAAGCTTCACGTTTCCTCGGAGAACAACAGTCGCCGCGTTCTCACACGTCCATCTCAGAGACGCCGACACGGAGACGGGAGGCCGAGGAGCTCCGCCCCCCCATACATACCCCCCCCCCCACACACAAAGATCCAAAGATCCAGATTCATCTGCTGTGTTCAAGCAGACAGAGCTGCATCCATCCATCCATCCATCCATCCATCCATCCATCCATCAGTTTAATCATCCATCCATCCATCCATCCATCCATCCATCCATCCAGTTTAATCATCCATCCATCCATCATTTATTCATCCATCCATCCATCCATCTATCATCCATCCATCCATCCATCCATCCATCAGTTTAATCATCCATCCATCCATCCATCTGTATTATCATCCATCCATCCATCCATCCTATCCATCCATCCATCCATCCATCAGTTTAATCATCCATCCATCCATCCATCCATCCATCCATCAGTATTATCATCCATCCATCCATCAGTATAATCCATCCATCCATCCATCTATCATCCATCCATCCATCCATCCATCAGTTTAATCATCCATCCATCCATATAATCATCCATCCATCCGTATATCCATCCATCCATCCATCCATCCATCCATCCATCCATCAGTTTCCATCCATCCATCCATCCATCCATCCATCCATCCATCTATCATCCATCCATCCATCCATCCATCAGTCTTAATCATCCAT
The DNA here is from genome assembly GCA_023101725.1 of Atherinomorus stipes. Taxonomy (NCBI): domain Eukaryota; kingdom Metazoa; phylum Chordata; class Actinopteri; order Atheriniformes; family Atherinidae; genus Atherinomorus; species Atherinomorus stipes. The sequence goes on from JALJCO010006238.1 coordinate 120,783, forward strand.
CCATCCATCCATCCATCAGTTTAATCTCCCATCCATCCATCCATCCATCCATCCATCCGTATAATCATCCATCCATCCATCCATCCATCGTATTAATCATCCATCCATCCATCCATCCATCTGTATTATCATCCATCCATCCGATTCCATCCATCCATCCATCCATCAGTTTAATCATCCATCCATCCATCCGAAATCATCCATCCATCGTATAATCATCCATCCATCCATCCATCCATCCATCCATCCATCCATCCATCCATCCATCCATCTGTATTATCATCCATCCATCCATCCATCCATCCATCCATCCATCCATCTGTATTATCATCCATCCATCCATCCATCTGTATTATCATCCATCCATCCATCCATCCATCCATCTATATCATCCATCCATCCATCCATCCATCCATCCATCCATCCATCCATCCATCCATCCATCCATCCATCCATCCATCCATCTGATATCATCCATCCATCCATCCATCCATCCATCCATCCATCCATCCATCCATCCATCCATCCATCCGTATAATCATCCATCCATCCATCCGTATCATCATCCATCCATCCATCTATCATCCATCCATCCATCCATGGCTCTAAAAGTTGTGGAAGAAGTTCATAAAATGTTCCTCAGACTGAAGATCTTCCATCTACAGTGTAAATATCAGAAGATGGAGAGAATCAGGAGGAATCTCTGTGTGCCGGGGACACGGCTGGATGCTGGTGATCTTCTGCATTAAAGGCAGACATGATTCTCTACTGGAACCACTGATGGACTCAGGAAGATTCCAGAAACCTCTGAACACAGTTCATCCTGAAATCCACCGATGCAGCTTAAAGCTCGTCTCCGTATGAGACCAGGATCCAGAAACCCGTCTGTCCGGACTTCACCGTGAACAACAGGCCGGAAAAGAGGAGCAGCCCCGCTCGCCTGCCGGGTTTCACAGCAAGGAGGACGAGGAGGAAGAGGAGCATCCCACCCTCCACCAGCACGGAGGTAAAATCCAGTTCTGAAAGGAGTGGGTGCAGGTTTCCATGGCAACACTGCAGCTGGGAGTCTTATCGAGACTTTAAAGCCGTTTTCAGACCTGCATTGTGGAACATGAGCGGTAAAGTTCATTCGCTCTTTAAACGGACTCGTCTTTTCAAACATGCCGCCTCATTGCAGACTCGCTTAAAAGTCTGATGACCTGGGGTCCAGCCGGTACGTGTCCGCTACATCTCCGCTCTGATGACCTGGGGTCCAGCCGGTACGTGTCCGCTACATCTCCGCTCTGATGACCTGGGGTCCAGCCGGTACGTGTCCGCTACATCTCCGCTCTGATGACCTGGGGTCCAGCCGGTATGTGTCCGCTACATCTCCACTCTGATGACCTGGGGTCCAGCCGGTACGTGTCCGCTACATCTCCGCTCTGATGACCTGGGGTCCAGCCGGTATACATCCCTAGTGTCCGCTACATCTCCACTCTGATGACCTGGGGTCCAACCGGTACGTGTCCGCTACATCTCCGCTCTGATGACCTGGGGTCCAGCCGGTACGTGTCCGCTACATCTCCGCTCTGATGACCTGGGGTCCAGCCGGTACGTGTCCGCTACATCTCCGCTCTGATGACCTGGGGTCCAGCCGGTACGTGTCCGCTACATCTCCGCTCTGATGACCTGGGGTCCAGCCGGTACGTGTCCGCTACATCTCCACTCTGATGACCTGGGGTCCAGCCGGTACGTGTCCGCTACATCTCCGCTCTGATGACCTGGGATCCAGCCGGTACGTGTCCGCTACATCTCCGCTCTGATGACCTGGGGTCCAGCCGGTACGTGTCCGCTACATCTCCGCTCTGATGACCTGGGGTCAAGCCGGTACATGTCCGCTACATCTCCGCTCTGATGACCTGGGGTCCAGCCGGTACGTGTCCGCTACATCTCCACTCTGATGACCTGGGGTCCAGCCGGTACGTGTCCGCTACATCTCCACTCTGATGACCTGGGGTCCAGCCGGTACATGTCCGCTACATCTCCACTCTGATGACCTGGGGTCCAGCCGGTACGTGTCCGCTACATCTCCGCTCTGATGACCTGGGGTCAAGCCGGTACATGTCCGCTACATCTCCGCTCTGATGACCTGGGGTCCAGCCGGTACGTGTCCGCTACATCTCCGCTCTGATGACCTGGGGTCCAGCCGATACGTGTCCGCTACATCTCCGCTCTGATGACCTGGGGTCCAGCCGGTACGTGTCCGCTACATCTCCGCTCTGATGACCTGGGGTCCAGCCGGTACATGTCCGCTACATCTCCGCTACATCTCCGCTCTGATGACCTGGTGTCCAGCCGGTACGTGTCCGCTACATCTCCACTCTGATGACCTGGGGTCCAGCCGGATGGTTTTGGACTGATTTGGTTCCTGGTCTTGGACTGGTTTTTAGCCTGGTGTGAAGTGGATTGGATTCAGGTTTTGGCCTGTTTTTTTAGGCCTGGTTCTGTTTTTTGGCCGGGGTTTGGACCAGTTCGAAGCCTGAATTCAGACTGTTTTGGAGCCTGGATTTGAACTGGTTTTGTCCTGGATTTGGACTGTTTCAGGACTTGGATCACAACAAAGCTGCTGATAATAAAGTGATAGATTTTCGTCTCGGGTTCTGATGATTCGGATTAAAGCATTTCCACAGACATCTGAGGTTTGTCTTCAGGTCTCCGGGTCTAAACCGGGACTGTGATGGGTTTCCCCGTTAAACTGAAACCTTGCCTTCGTTTCAATGCTGGCTGTTTGTCTCTGAGGTGATGGAACGCTGCTGCTGATTGGTCAGAGTCAGAGTTCCCGTTTATGGACAGGAACGTTCCAGACAAACCTTCTGGAACAGAACCGGTCCAGTTTGTAGGACAACAAAGAACCAACGAGATAAAAAGTCCTGATTCATAAATCAAAGACTGAATCTCTCCAAGTTTCAACCTTTGTTTCAGCCGTGGTGCCTTCAGGGACATTCCAGCAACTGGACGGGCAGGTTCTGAGGGGAGTTTCAGCGTCTGGGTGTGTCTCTCTCACCTCTCACACACACACAAACACACACACATCCACACAAACACACACACACGAACCAACAGGACCGGTAGAGATGTTGGAATGAAGCCAGACCAGAGCCGAGCTCTGCAGGGGAAAACAGTCATGTCCAACACCTGTCCACACGTCCACATCCGTTCACACATCCAACACCTGTACACATCAATAACCAAAATAGTATCAATAACCGCGATATCAATAAACGTTTCATGAATATTTCATACCATTACATGCCTACTGTCCACATCTGTCCACACGTCCAAATCTGTCCACATGTCCAAAATCTGTCCACGTCTGACATCCGTCCATATTTTTCCACATGTCCATATCTGTCCACATGTCCAACATCCGTCCACATGTCCAACATCCATCCACGTCTGACATCCGTCCACACTTCTGATATCTGTCCAAACGTCCACATCCGTCCACATGTCCGAATCTGTCCACATGTCCAACATCCGCCCATGTCTGACATCCATCCATATGTCTGATAACTGTCCACACGTCCAAATCTGTCCACATGTCCAACATCCGCCCATGTCTGACATCCGTCCATACGTCTGATAACTGTCCACACGTCCAAATCTGTCCACATGTCCAACATCCGCCCATGTCTGACATCCATCCATACGTCTGATAACTGTCCACACGTCCAAATCTGTCCACATGTCCAACATCCGTCCATGTCTGACATCCGTCCATACGTCTGATAACTGTCCACACGTCCAAATCTGTCCACATGTCTGACATCCATCCACATGTCAAAATCTTTCCACACATGCACACGTCTGACATTCGTCCACATGTCCATATCTGTCCACACATCCACATCCGTCCCCACGTTGACTCCTCCAGCTGCAGACCTCATTAAGGTCGAGCAGCCGACCTGCAGCTGAACTGCTGACATGTTGAGGACTCATCAGCAGCTGAAATCCTGGTGGACCACCAGGCACACGTATGACCCACATTTCCATCTGTAACACGTTGGGCTGTGAAACACGGCCGGAGGACGTTGTGCACGTTCCGCTGCACCGCTGTGGATCGGGCAGCGATGGAGGCGCCTCGCTGGCTTCAGCTCAGAAACAAACGGTGGACTGATCAGTTTTCCAGCCGACTCTCGGCTGAGGAGCAGCCGAGTTTCCACCACAGAAACAGGTTCTGCTCAGAGTTCCTGCTACGCTGCTGGAGAACCGAATCCCCACCAGCTCAGAGTCCGTTTAAGATTTACTTCAGTTCATTTCCATGAAACCAGCTCACAACAGACGCGTCTCGTTATGGAAAAGACAAAACGAGTAAAAGTCAAACACACAACGGCCAAATTCAAAAACATTCCCCGGAAGATAACGGAGATAACGGAAAACAGAGACATGAGTCATGAAAATGAAAAATGTACTGATTCCTTCAGTGCAGTTTGTTACTAAAAGTACAAGAATAAAACTAAATAAAAATTTTAAACTAAAAACAAACATTTAAAAAGAAGCACATTAGAAAGAAATGACAGCTTCAATGGAGCAACCAGACATGATCGTGTGCAGGAAAAAACCTCTGATGGACTCAGGAAGACACAGTTCAGCCCGAGATCCACCAGCAGGTCAAAGCTCCGTCATCGGACAAGAAGCCCGATGAGGACCAGAGACCGCCGTCCGTCTTCCCCGGACTGAAGCAGGTTTACCACGCTCAGAGGCAACGTGCAGTCCAGAGTCCAGGTCCTGAACCGGTCTGCCAGCAGTCCAGAGTCCAGGTCCTGAACCGGTCTGCCTGCAGTCCAGAGTCCAGGTCCTGAACCAGCCCGCCTGCAGTCCAGAGTCCAGGTCCTGAACCGGTCTGCCTGCAGTCCAGAGTCCAGGTGCTGAACTGGTCTGCCTGCAGTCCAGAGTCCAGGTCCTGAACCGGTCGGCCTGCAGTCCAGAGTCCAGGTCCTGAACCGGTCTGCCTGCAGTCCAGAGTCCAGGTCCTGAACCAGCCCGCCTGCAGTCCAGAGTCCAGGTCCTGAACTGGTATGCCTACAGTCCAGAGTCCAGGTCCTGAACCAGCCCGCCTGCAGTCCAGAGTCCAGGTCCTGAACCGGTCTGCCTGCAGTCCAGAGTCCAGGTCCTGAACCAGCCCGCCTGCAGTCCAGAGTCCAGGTCCTGAACTGGTCTGCCTGCAGTCCAGAGTCCAGGTCCTGAACCAGCCCGCCTGCAGTCCAGAGTCCAGGTCCTGAACTGGTCTGCCTACAGTCCAGAGTCCAGGTCCTGAACCAGCCCGCCTGCAGTCCAGAGTCCAGGTCCTGAACCGGTCTGCCTGCAGTCCAGAGTCCAGGTTCTGAACCGGTCTGCCTGCAGTCCAGAATCCAGGTCCTGAACTGGTCTGCCTGCAGTCCAGAGTCCAGGTCCTGAACCGGTCTGCCTGCAGTCCAGAGTCCAGGTCCTGGACCGGTCTGCCTGCAGTCCAGAGTCCAGGTCCTGAACTGGTCTGCCTGCAGTCCAGAGTCCAGGTCCTGAACCAGCCCGCCTGCAGTCCAGAATCCAGGTCCTGAACTGGTCTGCCTACAGTCCAGAGTCCAGGTCCTGAACCAGTCTGCCTGCAGTCCAGAGTCCAGGTCCTGAACTGGTCTGCCTGCAGTCCAGAGTCCAGGTCCTGAACCAGCCCGCCTGCAGTCCAGAATCCAGGTCCTGAACTGGTCTGCCTACAGTCCAGAGTCCAGGTCCTGAACCAGTCTGCCTGCAGTCCAGAGTCCAGGTCATGAACTGGTTTGCCTGCAGTCCAGAGTCCAGGTCCTGAACCGGTCTGCATGCAGTCCAGAGTCCAGGTCCTGAACTGGTCTGCCTGCAGTCCAGAGTCCGGCTGCTGAACTGGTCTGCATGCAGTCCAGAATCCAGGTCCTGAACTGGTCTGCATGCAGTCCAGAGTCCAGGTCCTGAACCGGTCTGCCTACAGTCCAGAGTCCAGCTGCTGAACAGGTCTGCATGCAGTCCAGAATCCAGGTCCTGAACTGGTCTACCTGCAGTCCAGAGTCCAGCTGCTGAACAGGTCTGCATGCAGTCCAGAATCCAGGTCCTGAACTGGTCTGCATGCAGTCCAGAGTCCAGGTCCTGAACCGGTCTGCCTACAGTCCAGAGTCCAGGTCCTGAACTGGTCTGCCTGCAGTCCAGAATCCAGGTCCTGAACTGGTCTGCCTGCAGTCCAGAGTCCAGCAGCTGAACTGGTCTGCCTGCAGTCCAGAGTCCAGGTCCTGAACCAGCCCGCCTGCAGTCCAGAGTCCAGGTCCTGAACCGGTCTGCCTGCAGTCCAGAGTCCAGGTCCTGAACCGGTCTGCCTACAGTCCAGAGTCCAGGTCCTGAACTGGTCTGCATGCAGTCCAGAGTCCAGGTCCTGAACTGGTCTGCCTGCAGTCCAGAATCCAGGTCCTGAACTGGTCTGCATGCAGTCCAGAGTCCAGGTCCTGAACCAGCCCGCCTGCAGTCCAGAGTCCAGGTCCTGAACCGGTCTGCCTGCAGTCCAGAGTCCAGGTCCTGAACTGGTCTTCCTGCAGTCCAGAGTCCAGATCCTGAACTGATCTGCCTGCAGTCCAGAGTCCAGATCCTGAACTGATCTGCCTGCAGTCCAGAGTCCAGGTCCTGAACTGGTCTGCATGCAGTCCTGACATTTCACATTTCACCTGTTGCATCATGAAGCAGAAATCCACCAACCAGTTCCAGGACTGTTGAGCAGCTAGAATCCTGCATTAGACCAGAAAGGGACAATGTCCCCCCCAAGAACTCCAGACACGGGTTTCCTCACTTCCCAGATGATTACTGACAGGTGTTAAGAGAAGAGGAGATGCTACACGATGGTAAACGTCACCCTGGAACTACTTTTTACAGACGTGTTACTACACGATGGTAAACATCACCCTGGAACTACTTTTTACAGACGTGTTACTACACGATGGTAAACATCACCCTGGAACTACTTTTTACAGACGTGTTACTACACGATGGTAAACATCACCCTGGAACTACTTTTTACAGACGTGTTATTACACGATGGTAAACTTCACCCTGGAACTACTTTTTACAGACGTGTTACTACACGATGGTAAACATCACCCTGGAACTACTTTTACAGACGTGTTACTACACGATGGTAAACATCACCCTGGAACTACTTTTTACAGACGTGTTATTACACGATGGTAAACTTCACCCTGGAACTACTTTTTACAGACGTGTTACTACACGATGGTAAACATCACCCTGGAACTACTTTTTACAGACGTGTTATTACACGATGGTAAACTTCACCCTGGAACTACTTTTTACAGACGTGTTACTACACGATGGTAAACATCACCCTGGAACTACTTTTTACAGACGTGTTACTACACGATGGTAAACATCACCCTGGAACTACTTTTTACAGACGTGTTATTACACGATGGTAAACTTCACCCTGGAACTACTTTTTACAGACGTGTTACTACACGATGGTAAACATCACCCTGGAACTACTTTTTACAGACGTGTTACTACACAATGGTAAACTTCACCCTGGAACTACTTTTTACAGACGTGTTACTACACGATGGTAAACATCACCCTGGAACTACTTTTTACAGACGTGTTACTACACGATGGTAAACATCACCCTGGAACTACTTTTTACAGACGTGTTGCTACACGATGGTAAACGTCACCCTGGAACTACTTTTTACAGACGTGTTACTACAGGATGGTAAACATCACCCTGGAACTACTTTTTACAGACGTGTTATTACACGATGGTAAACTTCACCCTGGAACTACTTTTTACAGACGTGTTACTACACGATGGTAAACATCACCCTGGAACTACTTTTTACAGACGTGTTACTACACGATGGTAAACATCACCCTGGAACTACTTTTTACAGACGTGTTACTACACGATGGTAAACATCACCCTGGAACTACTTTTTACAGACGTGTTACTACACGATGGTAAACGTCACCCTGGAACTACTTCTTACAGACGTGTTACTACACGATGGTAAACGTCACCCTGGAACTACTTTTTACAGACGTGTTACTACACAATGGTAAACTTCACCCTGGAACTACTTTTTACAGACGTGTTACTACACGATGGTAAACTTCACCCTGGAACTACTTTTTACAGACGTGTTACTACACGATGGTAAATATCACCCTGGAACTACTTTTTACAGACGTGTTACTACACGATGGTAAACATCACCCTGGAACTACTTTTTACAGACGTGTTATTACACGATGGTAAACTTCACCCTGGAACTACTTTTTACAGACGTGTTATTACACGATGGTAAACATCACCCTGGAACTACTTTTTACAGACGTGTTACTACACGATGGTAAACATCACCCTGGAACTACTTTTTACAGACGTGTTACTACACGATGGTAAACATCACCCTGGAACTACTTTTTACAGACGTGTTACTACACGATGGTAAACGTCACCCTGGAACTACTTTTTACAGACGTGTTACTACACGATGGTAAACGTCACCCTGGAACTACTTTTTACAGACGTGTTACTACACGATGGTAAACGTCACCCTGGAACTACTTTTTACAGACTTGTTACTACACGATGGTAAACGTCACCCTGGAACTACTTTTTACAGACGTGTTACTACACGATGGTAAACGTCACCATGGAACTACTTTTTACAGACGTGTTACTACACAATGGTAAACGTCACCCTGGAACTACTTTTTACAGACGTGTTACTACACGATGGTAAACGTCACCCTGGAACTACTTTTTACAGACGTGTTACTACACGATGGTAAACGTCACCCTGGAACTACTTTTTACAGACGTGTTACTACACGATGGTAAACGTCACCCTGGAACTACTTTTTACAGACGTGTTACTACACGACGGTAAACGTCACCCTGAACTACTTTTTACAGACGTGTTACTACACGATGGTAAACGTCACCATGGAACTACTTTTTACAGACGTGTTACTACACGATGGTAAACGTCACCCTGGAACTACTTTTTACAGACGTGTTACTACACGATGGTAAACGTCACCCTGGAACTACTTTTTACAGACGTGTTACTACACGATGGTAAACGTCACCCTGGAACTACTTTTTACAGACGTGTTACTACACGACGGTAAACGTCACCCTGGAACTACTTTTTACAGACGTGTTACTACACGATGGTAAACGTCACCATGGAACTACTTTTTACAGACGTGTTACTACACGACGGTAAACGTCACCCTGGAACTACTTTTTACAGACGTGTTACTACACGACGGTAAACGTCACCCTGGAACTACTTTTTACAGACGTGTTACTACACGATAGTAAACGTCACCCTGGAACTACTATTTAACGGCCGTGTTACTACACGATGGTAAACGTCACCCTGGAACTACTTTTTACAGACGTGTTACTACACGACGGTAAACGTCACCCTGGAACTACTTTTTACAGACGTGTTACTACACGATGGTAAACGCTCACCCTGGAACTACTTTTTACAGACGTGTTACTACACGATGGTAAACGTCACCCTGGAACTACTTTTTTCAGACGTGTTACTACACGATGGTAAACATCATCCTGGAACTACTTTTTACACACGTGTTACTACACGATGGTAAACGTCACCCTGGAACTACTTTTTACACAAGTGTTACTACACGATGGTAAATATCACCCTGGAACTACTTTTTACAGACGTGTTACTACACGATGGTAAACATCATCCTGGAATTACTTTTTACAGACGTGTTACTACACGATGGTAAACGTCACCCTGGAACTACTTTTTTCAGACGTGTTACTACACGATGGTAAACATCACCCTGGAACTACTTTTTACAGACGTGTTACTACACGATGGTGAACATCACCCTGGAACTACTTTTTACAGACGTGTTACTACACGATGGTAAACATCATCCTGGAACTACTTTTTACACACGTGTTACTACACGATGGTAAACGTCACCCTGGAACTACTTTTTACAGACGTGTTACTACACAATGGTAAACATCATCCTGGAACTACTTTTTTACAGACGTGTTACTACACAATGGTAAACGTCACCCTGGAACTACTTTTTACACAAGTGTTACTACACGATGGTAAACGTCACCCTGGAACTACTTTTTACAGACGTGTTACTACACGATGGTAAACGTCACCCTGGAACTACTTTTTACAGACGTGTTACTACACGATAGTAAACGTCACCCTGGAACTACTTTTTACAGACACGTTACTACACGATGGTAAACGTCACCCTGGAACTACTTGTTACAGACGTGTTACTACACAATGGTAAACGTCACCCTGGAACTACTTTTTTCAGACGTGTTACTACACGATGGTAAACATCATCCTGGAACTACTTTTTACAGATGTGTTACTACACGATGGTAAACATCACCCCGGAACTACTTTTTACAGACGTGTTACTACACGATGGTAAACGTCAACCTGGAACTACTTTTTACAGACGTGTTACTACACGATGGTAAACATCACCCCGGAACTACTTTTTACAGACGTGTTACTACACGATGGTAAACGTCACCCTGGAACTACTTTTTTCAGACGTGTTACTACACGATGGTAAACATCATCCTGGAACTACTTTTTACAGACGTGTTACTACACGATGGTAAACGTCAACCTGGAACTACTTTTTACAGACGTGTTACTACACGATGGTAAACATCATCCTGGAACTACTTTTTACAGACGTGTTACTACACGATGGTAAACATCACCCTGGAACTACTTTTTACACAAGTGTTACTACACGATGGTAAACGTCACCCTGGAACTACTTTTTACAGACGTGTTACTACACGATGGTAAACGTCACCCTGGAACTACTTTTTACAGACGTGTAACTACACGATGGTAAACATCATCCTGGAACTACTTTTTACACACGTGTTACTACACGATGGTAAACGTCACCCTGGAACTACTTTTTACAGACGTGTTACTACACGATGGTAAACGTCACCCTGGAACTACTTTTTACAGACGTGTTACTACACGATGGTAAACGTCACCCTGGAACTACTTTTTACAGACGTGTTACTACACGATGGTAAACATCATCCTGGAACTACTTTTTACACACGTGTTACTACACGATGGTAAACGTCACCCTGGAACTACTTTTTACACACGTGTTACTACACGATGGTAAACGTCACCCTGGAACTACTTTTTACAGACGTGTTACTACACGATGGTTAACATCATCCTGGAACTACTTTTTACAGATGTGTTACTACACGATGGTAAACGTCAACCTGGAACTACTTTTTACAGACATGTTACTACACGATGGTAAACGTCACCCTGGAACTACTTTTTACAGACGTGTTACTACATGATGGTAAACATCACCCTGGAACTACTTTTACAGACGTGTTACTACACGATGGTAAACATCACCCTGGAACTACTTTTTACAGACGTGTTACTACACGATGGTGAACGTCACCCTGGAACTACTTTTTACAGACGTGTTACTACACGATGGTAAACATCACCCTGGAACTACTTTTTACAGACGTGTTACTACACGATGGTAAACGTCACCCTGGAACTACTTTTTACAGACGTGTTACTACACGATGGTAAACGTCACCCTGGAACTACTTTTTACAGACGTGTTACTACACGATGGTAAACATCACCCTGGAACTACTTTTTTTCAGACGTGTTACTACACGATGGTAAACATCACCCTGGAACTACTTTTTTCAGACGTGTTACTACACGATGGTAAACATCACCCTGGAACTACTTTTTTCAGACGTGTTACTACACGATGGTAAACATCACCCTGGAACTACTTTTTCAGACGTGTTCTAACGAGGATTAAATGTTGATGAGATTCTGGTTTTATGTACATTCACATTTTATCGCAGACCTGCCGTTTTCAGAATTGTCATTCTGGGTTTTTTCATCACAAAAAGCATCTTGTTAATTTTTTCTGTTCTCCAAATCTTCACAGTTTCATCAAACCAATCACACGACCTTGACGGAGGAGAAAAGATAGAACGAATCAATACAGATAATCATTGATCAGCAGCTCAGTTTTTCTCTAAACATCTGCAGGTGTTTGTCCAGAGACGGGACAGCCAATCAGCAGGCAGGCTGGACTCAGCTGCTTCAGGCTGAGCAAAACAAATGCATGCATGGCACGAAGATGACTCCGTCACTCTGAAATTATCACACTGAAGCCGAGACACGGATGACAAGTCGCTCTTCTTCCTCATCTTCATCTTTCACTTTCATCATTTCTGTAATGTCTGTTTCCTGTCAAGGTTCAGCTTCACAGCTCAGACCTGGTTTTTCTGACTCCCCTGTTCTCTGAAACAACCATCTGACCCAAACACCCCCTGAAAGAAGTTTATTTTACAAACTAAACGGTTCAGAACCCTCAGGCACTACTTTCTGCGGCGGAGGGATCCACATCTGCTTCATCTGAGAGAAGATAACTTGTAAATGATTTTCCAGCTCTGGTTCTGGTCCAGAACTCTTCCCTCAGATCCAACAGAACAACAGATCAGGGTTTTCAGGAGTTCTGAGACATGACCTACAGCAGAACCGAGGACCAGGACCAGACCCAGAACCAGAACCAGATCCAGATCCAGATCCTTCTGCTTCCACACATTCACCATGTTGTCCTTCATGTCAGCAGAACTTGTTTACTGATAAACATTTTAGTTTGTTGTCGGATATTTCTGGCAAACTTCAAACACCTGAATCTGGTCCCACAAAGGCTACAGAACCAGAACCCGAGCCAGAACAGGATCCAGGTACTCTGAGGTCCAGGTTGGATGTCAGAGGAGAAGCTCAGCAGGTTTTCATGAAACTGGTTTAAAGGTTTCAGACTGGACTTCAGTCCGAACAAAGTCCACCTTCAGTTTCTGTTTGATCAGCACTTAATCCGGATCAGGTCTGGTTCCGATCCGTTTCCAGAACTTCGGCACGAACTTAAAAACTAGACCCAGAACAGCCAGAAAACCTGATCGAGGATCAATCTGAGCCAGATCCCCGAGCAGCCGCGCGCGCCTCGTGTTCACCGCGGCGGTCCCTGCGGGGTACTCACGTGTTTCTGCGTGGGTCCGCGGAGAGAAGGGTCCTCGTGCAGGTCTGCGTGCGGATGCGGGTTCGGACTGACTGACCTGGACGGAGAGACGACGACGCGGCAGCTGAGACCGAGACTGAGGAGGAGGAGGAGGAGGAGGAAGAGGAGAAGCTCCGTCTGCTCCCACCGTGCGGCGGAGAGAGGAACCGACCCGGTTAACTCCTGAAGCGCCAAAATAAATCCGGATTAAACTGAACACACACACAGGATCAACCAGAGAATGATAATAATAATAATAATAATAATAATAATAATAATAATAATAATAATAATAATAATAATAATAATAATAATAATAATAATAATAACAGGGTGAATATGGGTAAACTGGGACATTTTCTGAAAATGTACCTCAACATAATATCTGATTATGAACCAAACATCATATGAAACTGTTCTAAATAGTTTAAGGTCTCTACTATGTAGGAGAAATAAATACTGAACTCTGCATGGACCCGTCACCAAAAACACACTGACCCAAAACCAACATTTCCAGCCATTATTGGTAAACTGGGACGCCACATATGGACAAACTGGGACACTGGCAACATTCCATTTTAATGTAAACACAATAATAAAACCAACAACAATTCATTTTTGATGAATATAAATATTTACAAGAACCTTCGTGGACGTAAAGAGAACGGGACAAAAAGACGCGAGTTCACTCCCTGAATTGACCAAATTGTCGGCTGTTATTCAAAAACTAAATGTCACTGCAAAATGGCCGATTTCGGACGATAAAAGAACAAAGAACAAAAAAAGGCTGGAGAACAAAGGCAAAATGTTTTGTAATCCCCTGGAGAAATGAAAGAACAAACTACTAAACTTAACTAAAACTAACGAAAAAACAAAAATTGAAAAAAACATTTTCTTTAACAGAAATTTTAAAAAAGACAGTTTAAAAAAACAATAATTGAAACTGTAATGTGTCTTTAAAAAAACTGAAAGTAACTAAAATTACTGCAAAAACATCCTAGTTTTAGTATTTGTAAATTTGTTCAATACATCAGCCTTTTGGGTTGATATTCTATTTAATTTATTTACTTTGTTCTACTGGTTTTACTCTGAGTGACTTTCTGATGATTTTGAATGTCACACCAGACAAATTTGTACCATTTACGGAAAAAAACTAAACTAAACTAAAACTAACACTGAAACTAAACTGAAGCTAACCCCTTTCCAAAAAACAAAAACTAGCAAACCTACAAAAAAAAAAGAAAAACTAAACTAAAACTAACACTGAAACTAAACTGAAGCTAACCCCTTTCCAAAAAACAAAAACTAGCAAACCTACAAAAAAAAAGAAAAACTAAAATAAAACTAACTGAACTGAAAAACAAAAAGTCAAAACTAAATAAAAACTGAAAAAAAATCCAAAACTATTCTAACCTTGTTACACACGACACCCTGAGCCTGGATTTCACGTTTACTTAAAATGTTTGATAAAATGTACTAAAATAATTTCAGTTTGAAGTCATTACTAAGAAATACTACACACACAACTTTGTAAAAAAGAAAAAAAGCTGATGTGTGAAAACTTTTAAGTTAGATGGACGCAAATTTCTAAGTTTTGGTCATGACGACGTCCATGTTGTTCAGCATGAACAAAGGAAGCATTTGTCAGACCTATAAAATAGTACTTTAAAAAAAATCATTTTAACTCATTGGTTATGTTTATGTACATAGAAAAGTATTAAACCAGTAGCTAAAGAAGAGCTATTTTTACAGGTTAGCATGGATAAAACAAAAGTGATTTGAGAGGGTGCAATAGAAAACATTTTACGTAACATCAACTTGTAATTTAGAGGATGGTAATGGCTTTTTCAGTTAATTGAAAGGTTCACGTAAAAAAGACTCAAGTTATCTTAATAAATAATCTCAACTTATCTGGGTTTGGAGTGAACTTATCACGCATTACTTAAGGCACCCGGTTTCCTTTCATTTTGAGAGAAACCTTATCTTCTCCAGGCTGGGAGACTGGGTTGCTGGGAGAGCACCGTTCCTGACACATGAGGATGGTGGAAAAGTTTTATTTGTTAAACCATGACTTTCTTGGCAGGGACGTTCCTCCGTAGATCAAGTGGGTCAAAGTTGACGGGTGTGTGTTGGTGCAGCAGTGACGGTGCTGGTGGTCCGGTCGGGGGGGGGGGGGGGGGGTAGGTGATGTCAGGGCCGGTCTGCAGAGCACAATGCCCCCCTCAGACTGCAGCGCGCGCAGTCCGGCAGCTCTGAGCCGAGCTGCATCACAGCCTGTAAATAGACTCATTCTGCAGCTGAACGTCAGAGCGGAGGCTTCACCTGGTTCCCACGTCCACCGCTGATGACATCATCACCGTGACCTCACTCTGACGCCTTCTGTCTGCAACCCTGGAGAGCGATGTCATTCACATTCTGTCTCTGATTCATTCAAATTACTTAAATTCTGTTTTTAAACTATCATATTCAACTGCAATCATTTAAGAAGATTACTACCATATACTTTTAGAATATACATCTCAAAATATAAAGCGGGGAAAAAGTATTGAACACGTCAACTTTCTCAGAAATATATTACTAGTAGAGCTATTGACGTGAAATTTTCACCATGTCGGCAAGTAATGCACGCAAAGAAATCCTAACATTTTTGTCCATAAATGGAGTTATGTGTAATATAGTGAAATGACGCGGCACACAATGGCTCTCAATAACATTGACTATACTGTAAAAAAAAAAAAAATTGGTATAATTTACGGTGAAAAACTGGCAGCTGTGGTTGCCGTTTTCTGAGAGTGAGAATGTAGAGGACATAATGGTGTGCTATCTTTGCAACCGTAAATTTAGCAGTACACAACTGTTATTTATTCATGACAGTTTACTGCAAAAATAACTGCTGAATACTGAAAACGTGCAGCTGCAGTTGACACCTTTTTACTGTAAATTTTTACAGTGAAAAACTGCCAGTTTTTCACTGTAAAAATTACAGTGTAAAAATTATAAAGAACAGAGTAATATTTTGTAAAAAAATATATATATATACATGATAACAAATGTAGGTTTTAGCCGTTTTTCGTTGGAATAATTGCTCTAAAAGTAAAAGTACCAGTAATTTTTCTACATGTGTTTCTTGTCTCATTAGTTTGAACATTCTGGGCTTTTTCTGCAACTCTTAGTCTGGAAAAAGCAAAAATCCCATAAAGGAAAATAGAACAATCTTTTTTTTTTTTGGCAAAAGTTTTATGTTTTTGTTTTGTTTTAAAAATCCTGCACTCTCATAAACAGCAGTACGAGACAGGATCATTTCTGTACCTGTAGGTACATGTTTTACAGATGTTCTCTCAAAAGTACAATATTGGTCTTTATGAGGCCAGAAGTACCTATATACTATGAAAAAGGGTCCAAAGTAATATAAAGTACACATTTGTACCATTTCAACCCTAAGGGTACCTGCAGCATTGAAACATGTGTGTAGCTTGTACAATAACTATAAAAAGCAGTACTTCTAAACAGTAGTATGATTATAGTTATTTATATTATGATTTTCATAATAATCATAGTAGTAATTATATGTATAATTATATATGTGTTTGGCCTCATATTTCTATAATAATTATTCATTTATTATCAGCATCTTTGATTGTTGTCATAATCTCTATTTTATTGACTTTTATTCATCATCTTTAATTGGTTTAATTGTACTTTATTAACTCATACAGCTTGATAAGGTACAAAAATGGACCATGAAGGTACAGAAATGTCTTTCCGAGTTCACAGAAGAGACCCAGAACCTTGAAGATCTGAGGGCAGTTTGTGGAAGAATGAACCAGAATCAGACCTGAGCAACGTTTTCCACTGGTTTCTGCATTCAGGAGGCGTCTGGATGCTGGAACCACCAACAAAGGTTTTTACACGTAGTAGTAAATAAATTTCAGTAAGAATGTTCAATACTTATTCCCTGTTTCACTATATTACACATAACTTCATTTATGGACATAAATGTTGGGATCTCTTTGTATGTGTGTATTACTTGGGTTGTCCATTACTGGATATTTTTATCTCTGACTTTGTTCCTCCAGAAAACAGCACGTTTTTTTACACGTCATCTGAGGATCCTTGTGTACTTGTGTACAAGGACAGTGAAGCATCTTATCTGATAAGCACAGAAACGCATGAAAAAACATTTACTGGGAGGTAAATAACAGAACTAGTCACTGATTTCATGTACCAGCTGGTGTGAAATAGAAATAAATATCCTGTTCTGGTTTACTGTAGGGATGGACAATACCAGTAGTTTATGGTACTTTTTAATCAATACCGATACTTTTGGTCCCTTTAAAGAAAACCACATGATTGTACAGTTTGCATAAATATCTTGAATGCAAGGGCAATACTAAGTAGGAGTAACATTTGATAACATAAGTACTTGAAAAAAATACTTTAAAAACAATAGATTATATTTATGAGTAAATTAAACAAAAATAAGATTAAAAACGTCTTTTAATTATCAAATAACTTCAATAATCTGAATTAAAGTACTGAAAGATACCAAAACATCATCATCACTAACAGTAGCAGCATCATCATGACATCTGATAGGCTACCACCATCATGTGATACAGAAGCTAGAATCTGATAGGCTACCACCATCATGTGATACAGAAGCTAGAATCTGATAGGCTACCACCATCATGTGATACAGAAGCTAGAATCTGATAGGCTACCACCATCATGTGATACAGAAGCTAGAATCTGATAGGCTACCACCATCATGTGATACAGAAGCTAGAATCTGATAGGCTACCACCATCATGTGATACAGAAGCTAGAATCTGATAGGCTACCTCCATCATGTGACACAGAAGCTAGAATCTGATAGGCTACCACCATCATGTGACACAGAAGCTAGAATCTGATAGGCTACCACCATCATGTGGTACAGAAGCTAGAATCTGATAGGCTACCACCATCATGTGATACAGAAGCTAGAATCTGATAGGCTACCACCATCATGTGACGCAGAAGCTAGAATCTGATAGGCTACCACCATCATGTGACACAGAAACTAGAATCTGATAGGCTACCACCATCATGTGACACAGAAGCTAGAATCTGATAGGCTACCACCATCATGTGATACAGAAGCTAGAATCTGATAGGCTACCACCATCATGTGATACAGAAGCTAGAATCTGATAGGCTACCACCATCATGTGATACAGAAGCTAGAATCTGATAGGCTACCACCATCATGTGATACAGAAGCTAGAATCTGATAGGCTACCACCATCATGTGATACAGAAACTAGAATCTGATAGGCTACCACCATCATGTGATACAGAAGCTAGAATCTGATAGGCTACCACCATCATGTGACACAGAAGCTAGAATCTGGCTGCTTTCATTATTTCATTGTCTAAATCTCACAAGTGAAAAACAAATTACATGTTTTGTATCTGTACAGCGGTATTGCGATACTTTAAAGAGGTAGTGCTTCCGATATTTTGTCCGGCTGGGATTGAAGTATCGACTCCAGGGTATCGATATGCCCATCTCTTATTTATTTCTCTGAAAGAGGTTTTCCTCCATTTGTGTTTTCCCCCAGTGAGACTGAAGTTAAAGGCAGAGTCCAGAGTTTTCCCCTGAAAATAAACGCTGGACTTGTGACATTCAGCTCAATCTGCACCTTTGGGCCTTTACTCTCGTGTGGTGGTGACTGGTGCAACTCCCTCTGCATGTCATCGTTTCCCTTTGTTCTGGTGTGTTCGGAATGTTTTAGGTGGAGATTTTTGTGTCGTCTCCAGCCAATGACAGAGCTAAGGACGAAGTACTCCGTTAGGATTAACTCATCGATTGGAGCAAACTTTTTCTTTTTAAATGTTGACTGGAGCAGACACCATTTTCACTCGAATTCTCCATAAAAATGGCAGATGCAGTGAAGAAAAGGAAGTATTTTGCTGTGAAAAGAGCTTTCGACGGTGCACGCTGGAAAACCAGGGTTAATATTGGTTTGGCTTTGAAGGAGAGCCTTGGGGCTGAAGAACGATGCGGCCACTTGCCCGAGGGGAGGGGCTCTCAGTTTGAATAGCGCTGATAAACAGAAATCAGGGTTCTTGCAAGTTTTAGCAAATTAAAGACCCTTTCAAAGACATTTAAGACCTTTATTAAATTTAAGACCACAATGATGCTTTACCAGAAAAATTCAAATCATCCCAGAAATTCAAAATCTTTGATTGGGTAATAAAAAATTTTGTTGCATTTAAAAAGAGAAACAATTCAGTGCTCGAACTGCTATGAAAACTGTACCCTTTTTGACCAAAGTAACCTCCCTTATGAAACACTAATATCTTGTCTATATCTTGCTGTAACACTGAGGCCGTCAGATATGAGATTTTTAGAAGAAAAACTGGAGGAAGAAAACTAAACCGTAAAAAAAATTGTAGTTTACCTTTTAAACTAAAAATAAAGTGTGTAAATTACTGACATCTAGTGGTAAAGATGGGCATTTGAAAGGATGTTTTCTTTCACGACTTCATATTCAAGCACTCTTGTGAATGTACGGTGGCCGTTAGTGGCCAAAATTCTCCCAGACATAAAGATGTTTTCATGTGTGAGTGGATTAGTGTAGCTGTGACTGGACTATGAGGAAATATCTTTACTGTCTTTTAAGTCATTACTGATCCCAAACAGTCCAACTCCCATTAAACAAAGCTGCTGCAGCAGTTTGAAAGTTCAGAGGATTCTCACTTCACTCACATTGGACATTCACGGTCACCGTAGTAAAAATGGTGGAACAAATATGGCAGCCTCCATGTGTGCAGCACCCAGCAAGTAGACATGAATTATTCTAAGAAAAAAAAGTTATTCTAGTGCAGCAATTACACATCAATAGAGACAGTTTAATTGTATATCACATTTTTCTGCCATTGACCTTTGATTTAATTTTACATACTGTACCTTTAAGCATTAAATGAAGTGTTTACTCATTAAAAACAACAGAGTCTCCCGGTAAATTTAAAATATGCAGACAAGCCTAAACAGTTTTTGCCTCAGGAAAAAAAGTTTTTTTTTTTTACATTATTCAGACATTAACGAGGTTAATGTTCAGATAACGACAGATAAATGAAAAAGGAATAAAATGTCAGTTTCCAATTTAGTTTGTACAACATATCTGACTGAATAAGTGGAAAGAATGACGTCACAAACAGCTGTGGAGTCTGCAGTTGCTAGGTAACAGGACTGGAGCACTATGGGAAATTCTCGTTGGCTTGGATGTCCCATTTCAGCAGGCTTAGGGATGCACTTTGTTGGAATTTCTGCCGATATCTGATATGCTGATATTTTAAAACTCACGTGGCTGATAACTGATTTTAAAGCTGAGAAAAAAAAATAAGCAGTCATTGCAAATAGCAGTTGTGTTATTCGTTTGACACTTTGAAAAATAGAGGTTGGAAAAAAAAGATACACTAGAATATTGCGATATTTTCATATGCAAATATCAAATAGATATTTAAAAATGCTGTAACGATCCATTTTACTTACAAAATCTAATGATATTTCGTGAATTCTTGCAGATTTCGTAAGAACAATAAAATATTGCAAGATTTTGTCAGTAAAATAGATTGATACCGCGTTTTTGAATGTCTGATATCAGCATATGAAACAATAGTATTGATTTTTTTTCCCACCCCTAGTCTTTGGAAGTTTTAAAGTCTGTAAAAAAGAATTTTTTTTTTTTTAGAATTTAGAAACCGTGGTCTGATCGGTTAAATATCGGTGGGGTGGCCGATGTCCGGTGCTCAGTTTTAAGGCCGATATCGATAGTGGGCCGATTATATTGTGCATCCCTAAGGAGGCTGCTTCAGTGCACGGACTTAGTGGCCTACGTAGTCTGCGCACTTTAGTGTGCAGACTGCGACACAGCTACGTCAGCTTCTCGCTGGTTGCCATGGTGACTCCAGGTATCAGAGCTCTACTGGTTAAAGATGCAGAGAGTCGATGGAAGTGACTCGGACAAATAAAGACGCACAGAAACCCAACATGATGAACCAGGATTGAAAGTCATGTCGACTTTTGCAGGAGCTGAAAAGTTCCAGCAGGTTTAGAGTTTGTGGTTCGTGGTGTAACGAGGACGCATGCAGACAATTTACATAAGATAAAATCCACCCGGCAACAACCAGAACCTCACGGTCACATTTCTCCAACAGCTGGTCTGAACGAGCAGAAATGAAGATGAGCTCTGAAAACAGGACTGCAGAGAAAACGTTCCAAAAGTCTTCAAACATTAAAACAACTTTTATTAAAACATCCTAAAGCTTCGTGTTGGAAACGTCTTCGTGTCCGACCGTCAGCGGAGCCAACGTGACGCTGCGGCCGACGGGAGCCTGAACGCACCGCGTCACCGCTCCCAAACCTAAAAACAAAGTGCGAGTGAAACGTCCGAAGAGCAAAACGTTGTCAGGGATCTTTGAGCAGAGCGGCGGCCATGTTGCTGACGACGGAGGACTTCAGCTGCGGGATGAGGCTGATCTTCATCAGCTTGCTGCTGGAGTACTTGTTCCTCACGGCCTGCAGAGGACAGAGTTTAGAGTCTGGATGCTTCAGGACATTCCTACACGTTATAAAAGGTACAGTATGTGAGAATTACTGACATCTAGTGGTAAAGATGGGTATTTGAAATAACCCGCACATTCTGAGTACAAACAAGAATCCGATTTCACATCAAAGGACTGACTAGGCGGCATTCGTCAGGGCAGAGGTCGGCAACTCAAAGTGTTCAAAGAGACATATTGGACCAAAAGAAAAACCAAAATTGTCTGGAGTCACAAAAATTCTTACAGTATAAGCCCGAGGGGTCGGGAACCCGTATAAGCCTGAGGGGTCGGGAACCCGTATAAGCCTGAGGGGTCGGGAACCCGAACGAGCCTGAGGGGGTCGGGAACCCGTATAAGCCTGAGGGGTCGGGAACCCGTATGAGCCTGAGGGGTCGGGAACCCGTATGAGCCTGAGGGGTCGGGAACCCGTATAAGCCTGAGGGGTCGGGAACCCGTATAAGCCTGAGGGGTCGGGAACCCGTATAAGCCTGAGGGGTCGGGAACCCGTATAAGCCTGAGGGGTCGGGAACCCGTATAAGCCTGAGGGGGTCGGGAACCCGTATGAGCCTGAGGGGTCGGGAACCCGTATGAGCCTGAGGGGTCGGGAACCCGTATAAGCCTGAGGGGGTCGGGAACCCGTATGAGCCTGAGGGGGTCGGGAACCCGTATGAGCCTGAGGGGTCGGGAACCCGTATGAGCCTGAGGGGTCGGGAACCCGTATGAGCCTGAGGGGTCGGGAACCCGTATGAGCCTGAGGGGTCGGGAACCCGTATGAGCCTGAGGGGTCGGGAACCCGTATGAGCCTGAGGGGTCGGGAACCCGTATGAGCCTGAGGGGTCGGGAACCCGTATGAGCCTGAGGGGTCGGGAACCCGTATGAGCCTGAGGGGTCGGGAACCCGTATGAGCCTGAGGGGTCGGGAACCCGTATAAGCCTGAGGGGTCGGGAACCCGTATGAGCCTGAGGGGTCGGGAACCCGTATAAGCCTGAGGGGTCGGGAACCCGTATAAGCCTGAGGGGTCGGGAACCCGTAAAAGCCTGAGGGGTCGGGAACCCGTAAAAGCCTGAGGGGTCGGGAACCCGTATGAGCCTGAGGGGTCGGGAACCCGTATGAGCCTGAGGGGTCGGGAACCCGTATGAGCCTGAGGGGTCGGGAACCCGTATGAGCCTGAGGGGTCGGGAACCCGTATGAGCCTGAGGGGTCGGGAACCCGTATGAGCCTGAGGGGTCGGGAACCCGTATGAGCCTGAGGGGTCGGGAACCCGTATGAGCCTGAGGGGTCGGGAACCCGTATAAGCCTGAGGGGTCGGGAACCCGTAAAAGCCTGAGGGGTCGGGAACCCGTATAAGCCTGAGGGGTCGGGAACCCGTAAAAGCCTGAGGGGTCGGGAACCCGTATAAGCCTGAGGGGTCGGGAACCCGTATAAGCCTGAGGGGTCGGGAACCCGTATAAGCCTGAGGGGTCGGGAACCCGAACCAGTCAGAGCCATTTGGAACAGTTTCCTAGAAATAACACACTGGGAGCCACAGCTGACTTCTGACATGTAAAATTAAATAAAGTTCAACATTTTCTCCTTCGCTTTCATGTTAAAATGTGTTGCATTTATGAAACCAATGAACAACTGCAGAGAAAATAAAATTACATTTCTGTCAGTCATTTTCTGTACCGCTTATCCAGTTCAGGGTTTCTGGAGTCTATCCAGCTGTTATCAGGCGAGAGGCAGGTTCACCTGAACAGGTAACCAGTCTGTCACAGGACAGACAGAGAGACAGACACCATTCACACCATTCATTCATTCATTGGGACAATTTAGAGTGATCAGTTAACCTAACGTCATGTGTTTGGACGGTGGGAGGAAGTAGAGTTGGATTAACTTAGCAGAGTTCGATTTTATTCATGTGCTGCGTTCGCTGTGCTCGGAGAACGCGGGGAAAGTGCGCAACTGCACATGCACTGCTCAGAGGGAACATACGAGATCACCATAATCTACAAATTTAGAATACGATAAGAGGAACTTTGTCTCAGAGGGGAAATCTGTCCAAGTTTTCACATTAAAGCGAACGAACAGAAACGAAGTACATTTGAATTAGTCTATTTTCCAAATGCGGGAGTTGCATCAGAGGGAGGACAGAGCCGCGGGTTTGCTGACCCCTGCAATCAGGGAACTATATGCCGCGGAAGTACCGGCCAATCACAGGGAAGCACCCCCTACTATCCGCGGTGTTTCCCTGTGATTGGCCGGTGCTCCCGCGGCATATAGTTTATCGAACGCCGCCTCGTCAGTCCTTTGATGTGAAATCGGCTTCTCGTTTGTACGCGATCAGAATGTGGGGGTCAGTTTCACGCAGGTGTGGCGTATGCCAGATCCCTGCAGCAGTTCTGGGTCTGCAGACCCACCTGGAACTTGGTCTTGCCCTCGTTCACCTGCACCACGTTCTTGGCGATGTGCTGCATGATGGGCTTCAGGTGGGCGGAGCTGTAGGTGGAGTAGTGCTGCTGCGTGGGCGACTGAGGAAGAGGAGGAGATGAGAGTGGGTTGAGGCCCGCCTGAGGCGGCGGGGGCGGCGGCGGAAACTCACCCAGGGCAGCCCGTCCAGCAGCAGCTGGGACAGACACAGCGAGGCGGCGGCGATCTCGGAGGGCCGATACTGGACCATGCCGTAGTCCAGCAGGGTCAGCTCCATCAGGTACTTGGCCAGAGTGTGTTTCTCTACGTCAGACTGACACAAACATCCCCGTCAGCTTCCCACATTCGCCCCGGCGCCGTCTCCCAGCCGTCTCCACGGCAACACTCACGTTGGCCACTTTGGAGGCTCGTCTGAGGAAGTGCAGCGGGAGCGGGCGTCCCAGCTGGAAGCCCAGGACCCTCAGCACCAGCTGCTCCATCTCCAGGATCTGAGCCTTGCTGAAGGCGTTGTCGGTGATGTAGGCGAAGTCCCCCACCTCCGGAGCGTACATCTCCTCGTACTTGCAGGCCACCAACATGGCCGTCACGCCGACGAGCTGCAGCTTCCTGCGGGACACCGGCTGGACCTGCAGACGTTTGGACAGAGTCCGACACGTTTACACGAGAAGGTAAGACTTCAGGACCACGTAGAACAGAATCTGATCCGCATTTCACCGCAGACACACGTCGCTCTACAATAGGAGCTTTCAGACTGCAGGAACCTTCTGGAGTTCCTGGAACATTTTCGGGAACCAGGCCGTTTTTTTTGCACATTCGGACACATAGGAACTAGGGACCTCGGCCCTCAGTCCCTACAACCTTTTTAGCTTCTACTCCGAGGCAGGATCGTTTCAGGGTTCCATAGGAACTGAAATATGCAGATGTTTGGTGATTTGTAGAGCTGATAAGCCCCGCCCCTCGCGTGATCTCCGCTTCTTCAGATCCGCCATATTTAAAAAGTCCAACAGCTGTTCACTGAAACCGTAAGAACTATTCCAACAGGAGTGTACCAATTCATTATTAAAACCATCGGAATGGAACACGTCCCGATCCAGAACGATTCTGAAAAGTCCAAAAGAGATTTTATACTAATCAGCACTCCAGACTGCGACCGAAATGTGAACCAGAGAGCAAAGTTTTCATACACTCGCGCATGTGCGACCAATAAAACGTGCCGTCGTTTTTCTGACAGACTTTCACACCGGGTCCGTGTGTGCCGGGTCCGTGTGCGCCGTGTCCCGTGTGCGCCGTGTCCCGTGTGTGGTTCTGCGTCGCTATGAGGCCGTTTCAGCGTGTCGTCACGGCGTCGGGTCCGTTTATGACGGCACATGTTTCCAACGCGTCACGCTCTAAGCGGTGCAGCCGTGTAGCCAGGACATCAGACACGGGAGCAGTGGAAAGCATGCGGTGAATTCAAAATAAAAGCCTGCAGATCTGTGATGGCTGAATCATCAGTGACACCAGATCAGAAGTCGATCAGCGGGTCTGAGTGGGTTTTTGTCCATCATGGACCACCGGACTTTAATCCAGCCCTCTATCATGATTGGCATCACGTGAACTGGTGACATCATGCATGACCTTGCGATTTTGTCATCTGTTCCTGTTCCCTTTATCATAAATTTCTTTATCATTTATCTATTTTTATATATCCGAGTGGAATGAGTCTAGAGTTGAATATTTTTAATGGGCAAAAATACTGAAACAAAGAGGTAAATTTGTCTTGGACTTTTTTCTGATCAAATCCATGACTCAAAACCGTAAACCGCTTCGAACCGTGACTAGGGCTGGGCGATATGGACCAAAGTCAAATCTCAATATATTTGGGCTGAATATCGATATACGACATATATCCCGATATTTTTATCGCACAGTGAGAGCAAATATTTTGTTACAGTCAGAGCCAAATGACATTACAAGTAGTTTCATTTTAACCGACTGGATGAAATAATGCTCAGCTGTTCAAAGAATGATAAAATGTAAACAGAAATACTGTATGATACTGTATGTAATAATACTCGCAGATGCAAGTAAGGAACATTACACAGAATTAAATGTAACAAACCCTAGTAAGGTTAGCTTTTATATACAAGGACAAAACAAACACACATTGAACTCCATATCTCGATATGGGCGATATGGTCCAATTCCATATCTCATTTGAAAATATATCGATATGAAAAATATCGATATATCGCCCAGCCCTAACCGTGACGTCATTGATCCATTGCACCGCTACCCACAACATACAGGGACCTGACACCACAGCTAAAACATGACACTTAGAGTAAACACAGAGCCAGTCTGACATAAATGTGCTGTGACCTGTGAACATCGTAGTTTCTGCATTTATTGTTCAAGTATTTCAGTAAAAATGAGGAAATGTGAACATTTGCTTTGCAAGTTGATTTCGGTGCGCGCCCCTATATAAATTCCATGAAAATGAAATTAACAGCTATTCTAGTGCAGCGATTACACATCAATAAAAACACAGTTTTGAATTAGATATCACATTTTTCTGCCATTGACCTTTGATTTTTTTTTATTTTAAATATACTGTATATTTAAGAACTTGAAAGTATGAAAGGGATAGTACATCCACAGAATGATGGTCCATCTTCTCACCCTCATGCTGATCAAGACTCTGGAGCACTTTAAAGGGGAACTGTAACTTTACCTCAATAAATGCTTTTCGGAATCCCCGTGGGGCTAAACAAAGTGTTTACGGAGCGATTCAATGTGCCCCCCCCCTCCCACCGGGGCCTCTGGCCTGCGAGCAGCTAAATACAACTTTGCCTGCGCCGACCCGAGCAGAACTTGCGACAACAGAAACCGCTGTACGGTACTCAGGTCCCCTATCTACCGAGCTGCTTCCAGCGCTGATTAGAACCAGACTACCAGCTCTGATCTGAACCAGACTTCCAGCTCTGATCTGAACCAGACTTCCAGCTCTGATCTGAACCAGACTTCCAGCTCTGATTTGAACCAGACTACCAGCTCTGATTTGAACCAGACTACCAGCTCTGATTTGAAGAAAACATTTCTTTATCTTCCACCACCTAAACACGGCTCCTGGCTCTCATAACCAACTCTTTGCTGGACCAGAGTGATTCACGTAGCTTGCGCTGCCTGGGCGCCGGGTGAAGCATCACTGCTTCAGGCTCAATAATCACTTGTCACGTCCGCAAAAAGTAAATAAAAGTTCGTATTCTTACCTGCTACTCGCCAACACCAGAGAAAAATATAATCCACGGCATATTTACCCGCAAATCGCGGTAAAACGTCCCGTTTCAGAAGAGACAGGTCTTTGCTTTGAGCAGAGGGAGACGAGGTGCTGCTACCAACGCAGCAAAGTAGCATCAACAAGCTAGTAAACGCTTAGAAATATATCCAGGGATCAAAATAGAGGAAAGAAGGTAGAGAAGCCGTCTGTGTGCTGTGGGGGTGTAGGGGGGGTTGAACACGACAGTGAAAGGACGCCACTAGGGGGAGCCCCGAGCTGAAGTTACTGAGTTCTGCTTTAATATCTCAAATGCA
Source organism: Atherinomorus stipes (assembly GCA_023101725.1). Classification (NCBI taxonomy): domain Eukaryota; kingdom Metazoa; phylum Chordata; class Actinopteri; order Atheriniformes; family Atherinidae; genus Atherinomorus; species Atherinomorus stipes. The sequence goes on from JALJCO010006238.1 coordinate 148,527, forward strand.
GCCGGAGCTCTGGGGGGGGGGGGGGGGGGGGGGGTAATCATTATCCACCAACTTTCATATAATTGAGTTCAGCGGCGACTGAACCAAAAAAAAGGTCCTTAAAGTCCACAAAAACTCGGCAATATTCCTCCATACTGCTCGTCCAATATAATCCAAGTGTCCCGAGTGGGTAGAGTTCAGAATTTACTGGAAACTACGTCATTTAGTAGATTTTTAGAGCCTAAACAGTAGAACATCGTACTTCCCTGATGCGTCCATGTAAGTTCACGAAACTACGGAAGCCACGGGAGACCAAACCAGATATTGCATGTTCTCGCTCTGTCAAAATCAACATTAACCCCTCTTGTGTTTGTCTGCAGCTCTGTCGCTCTTAACACAATGTAATCAGCAAATTTCTTCTTCTATGCTTACATTATCGGCAGAGTAGGTGCTGAAGGTCATGGCTTCCGTATGGTCATGAACTCGCATGAACGTGCATCGGGCAAGTACGACGTTCTACTGTTTAGGCTCTAAAAATCTACTCAATGACGTCGTTTCCAGTAAATTCTGGATGCTACCCACTCAGGACACTTGGATTACATTGGACGAGCAGTATGGAGGAATATTGACAAGTTTTTGTGGACTTTAAGGACCTTTTTTGGTTCAGTCGCTGCTGGACTCCATTATATGAAAGTCTGTGGCAACTCAGCACGGCTATCTCCCCCCCTTCTCCTCATCCTCGGAGTTACCTGCCACGGAGTAGACCGCGGCAGGTAATCAGCTGCCTTCAGGTGGTGCTAAAGACGCTAGCTTAGCAGCCTCTCTCGTTCATGTCATCTGGAGAAAAATCCAAACCGCGTACTGTGGTTTGTGGCAGATTCTGGTGAGAAAAGAGAGCCTGCACTCAAAGACGAAGTTACTTTCACTCTGGAGTTTCTGGTACGTTATAACTGAGGTCATGTTCCAGTACACATGTTTTAACGGGAAAAAGTGGCATTTCCAGGTGATGGCACCTTTAAATAAAATACAACACACCTTCACTCTTCAGCTGCATGAGTGTAGGTAGCAGAGGAGCGTGGAAGGGAACGTACTGCACATGCACCTGAATTGCTTCAACCAGACTGAGTTTGGAGATCGTCTGACATGAAAATTGAAATCGCGATCATATTTCAATGATGAGCACAGCCCTGATCCAGAGTCTTGCTCAGCGCGAGTAGAAGATGAAGGACCATCATTCTGTGGGTGTACTATCCCTTTAAATGCAGATTTGTACATTGTGCTTAAAAGTGATTAAACAGCAGCTTGTTGTGTAGTGGGTGGGTTGTGGTTAGGGTTGGGGGGGGAAAGTAAGGGTCAGGGTCAGATATTACCGCGCTCTCATGGATGTGGTGGTGGTGTCGTGTAGAAACGTCAGTACACGACACCCCCACTTAAGGACACTCCCTTGGCTGTTTAATCAGTTTTTGGCACACTAACGGCGTGGGAACGTGTTGGATGCAGACCAGCTCGGAGGCGGGTGTCCGGGCGGGTCTTACCTGCAGGAACCGGTCCAGGACGGCGACGGTGAGGTACAGAGTCTCCTGCAGCAGCTGGAACCGGGAGTGGACCTGGACCAGCCAGTCGACGAGCAGCGCCCGCATGCGCGCCGTGATGTCATAGCCCTGCATGTAGTCGGCCCGCACGGCCTGCTGCACCTGAGGAGACGCGCCAGGTCACGCGGCGAAGCAGCGGGCCGGGCGGGGCGGCGGCCTGCGCGCGGACACCTTACCTCCAGGGTGCGCAGGTAGTCGTAGATCTCTTTGACGTACTGGGAGCAGAGCTGAGGCTGGTCCGAGTCCTGCTCGTCCACGTCCTGCACCGACAGCAGCACCTCAGAGAAAGCCTGGGACAGGTCCTCCCGCTCCTCCACGCACGCGTCCTGCGCCTCGGAGACCGGGGGAGGGTCTGCAGCCGCTGGGACCGGGACCACAGGGGCCATCTTCTGGACCGGTCTGGCGGTCTGAGTACAGGACGACTTGGATGATGGTTTAAAGGGTCCAGTTTTCTGTGGAAACACGCGGTGGTGAGATGACTGGGATTAAAGGTTCTGGATGTGGACCTGAACTAAGGTTCTGCTTCTGCAGGCTTTTATTTAGTCATTTTCTGTACCGCTTATCCAGTTCAGGGTTGCTGGAGTCTATCCAGCTGTTATCAGGTGAGAGGCAGGTTCACCTGAACAGGTAACCAGTCTGTCACAGGACCAACACAGAGAGACAGAAACCATTCACACTCACATTCATTCATTCATTCATAGGGACAATTTAGAGTGACCAGTTAACCTAACGTCACGTGTTTGGATGGTGGGAGGAAGCCGGAGAACCTGGAGAGAACCCACGCATACACGGGGAGAACATGCAAACTCCACACAGGAAGGAACTGTTGGAAATGTTCAAACCCCCTCCCCAGCCGGGAATAAAACCAGCGACCTTTCTACTGTGAAACTGCGGTGCTAACCACCACGCCACCGTGCAGTCCTATTTTTCCATACACACACACACACACACATAAATATATATATATATATATATATATATACACACACACACACACACACACACTATATATATTTACATACATACATACACTTATGTACATCTACATATAAAAAAAAAAAAAAAAAAAAAAAAAAAAAAAACAACCTTGGATTGTAAACCTGGAAACCAGACTAACAGGTAGCGTGGAGGTGTAGTGTGTGTTCTGGTTACCTTTGCATTTACTGCTGCGCCATTAAAGTTGGTAATCTCTCCCAGAGCCGCTCTCCTCGGACCCGCTGCGGTGCTTTTACCCATCTTCAGAGGGTTGTTTGCGGCTGCCAGCGGCTGCAGGGTTGAAGACAAACGGAGACATTTAGGACAAGCTGGACCGATCCTACCATAACGTCCCAGACCACAGTTTAAAATAAACCAGCTAAGCTAGGCTAGTGCTAGCTGGTCGGCTAACTCAGAGGCTAAACGCAGCGTAAAGTCTGTTTACTCACCGCAGCACGAGCTTCCACAGTCGACATGTGAACGTCTGCGGCGGGAACGAGATAAAATGAGACTTTAAAACAAAAACTTAGAAATTAAGTTCACGAACCGCGACACAGTTGCACCGAAACGCCGATTTCTGCAGGAAGTAAACACAGAGACGAGGAGCATTCAAATAACGCTCCGGTGAATCTGATTGGATGCTGCCGTGAAGAGGCCAATGCTGATTGGCTGATTATCAGAGGTCGAAGGCGAAAGAAAATACAGGCAATCAGCCGTTACTATGGCGATATTTAAATAAGGGGTTTAACTATTAGATACATAAATACTTGTAAATATATTTAAAACTTTTCAAATTTATGAACATATCAATGAATCTATTGTATGATGATGGCAACTGAACGCGTTGACATTTGAGTTTATTTATTTAAAAGCGACAGTGCAATTAATGTACAGATAATGGAAATATGGGATATTTCCATCCTTTTACCTGACAGATCAACACAATGGAATAACAAGCATGAATAAAAATAACAATAATTACATTTAAAACATTAAAAATAATAATGGAAGGAGATCGAGGTTCATGATAATAATAATAATGATAAAAAAACAAGAAGATAAAAACAAAATAAGAATGCTGTTGATCTCAGACTAGGAGGAGGATATCAATTAGGATCTATGTTAGTGCACACTAACCTGTACAATGCCTGAATATTTTCCTGTACAGATCGTATTTGTCACATGGGGTCTCATATCTGATCTGTTGTCAAAAATTGTAATAATGTTATTTTATCAAAGTCATGATGTTGATTTTGAATTGTGGTTCAACAGAAATATCATTAACAAACACACAAAAAATAAAACAAGTAAACAAGCATGATGGGGCTCTGAAGCTAAAATGTTGTTGAGCAACACTTTCAGACAATCACGGCAATCAGGTGTTTTCTGTAACGTCCAATCAGACGTCTGCACCTGCTGACAGGTTTAGCTGTGTGTTTGTCACATTTAGATGTTTCAGATCATCAAACAAATTTTAATGTGAGTCCAAGATAACACACGTAAACAGAAAATGCAGTTTTAAATGAAGATTTTTATTTTTAAGGGGGGAGGGGGCATTCAGAGGTGGACTTGCTGGTGTGTTCTGGATCATTGTTCTGCTGCAGAACCCAAGTGCGCTTCAGCTTGAGGTCACCAACAGATGGCCGGACGTTCTCCTTCAGGATTTTTTGGTAGAAGCAGAATTCATGGTTCCATTTACCACAGCAAGTCTTCCAGGTCCTGAAGCAGCAAAACAGCCCCAGACCATCACACTACCACCACCATGTTTTACTGTTGCTATGATGTTCCTTTTCTGAAATGCCGTGTTACTTTTACGCCAGATGTAATGGGACCTCCACCTTCCAGAAAGTTCCACTTTTGTCTCGTCAGTCCACAGAGTATTTTCCCAAAAGTCTTGGGGATCATCAAGATGCTTTCTGGCTAAACTGAGACGAGCCTTTATGTTCTTTTTGCTCAGCACTGGTTTTGGTCTTGGAACTCTGCCATGCAGCCATTTTTGCCCCCCAGTCTCTTTCTGATGGGGGAGTCATGACCACTGACCTTCATTGAGGCAAGTGAGGCCTGCAGTTCTTGGATGTTGTTCTGGGGTCTTTGTGACCTCTTGGATGAGTCGTCGCTGTGCTCTTGGGGTCATTTTGGTCGGCCGGCCCCTCCTGGGAAGGTTCCCCACTGTTCCATGTTTTCACCATTTGTGGATAATGGTTCTCACTGTGGTTCTCTGGAGTCCCAAAGCTTTAGAAATGGCTTTGGAACCTTTTCCAGACTGATAGATCTCAATGACTTTGTTTCTCATTTGTTCCTGAATTTCTTTGGATGGCAGCATGATGTCTAGCTTTGGAGGATCTTTTGGTCTACTTCACTTTGTCAGGCAGCACCATGCCGAGGGGAGGAGTGGGATTGAGCTGCAACTTTATGCTGCAGGGTGAAAGTATGATGAGACTTAAAGGGGAATTTATCTTTTTCTCCTTTTAGCTTGGGCTGTGTTTTCATGTCCTTTCATAAATGTGAGTGATGGAGGAATGTTCCAGATAGCTCCAGTATTTATCCGGCAGGCAGCCTAGCAGCAGCTAATGATAAGCATGGGGCAACTGGCCCCCGCATCTAAGTTCACCCTAAAAACCTGCTTTTTTCCACCCTGAAGGACTCGGATAGTCTCAACGAGTGTCCGACATCATACTAGAGAGGAGACATGAACCAAAGTATCTACATTACCTGGAGATCAATGTTTGTTTTGGTGTCTGTGTCCAGATCTTGGGATGCTGGAAATCAAATCTCGTTCCAAAATTGCACGATAACCCCCACCGATGACTTGACGTGAATTATTGCGTGGTTTCGGAAATTGTGCAATAACTTGCGTCCCCCACTGGTGTGTTGACGCAAATTATCGCGCAATTTCGGAACAAGATTTGATTTCCAGCATCCCGAGTTTCTGGACACAGACACCAAAACAAACATGGATCTCCAGGTAACGTAGATACTTTGGTTCATGTTTCCTCTCTAGCATGATGTCGGACACTCGTTGAGACTATCCGAGTCCTTCAGGGTGGAAAAAGCAGATTTTGAAGTTGAACTTAGATGTGGGGGCCAGTTGCCCCATACTTATCATTAGCTGCTGCTCGGCTGCTGCTAGGCTGCCTGCTGGATAAATACTGGAGATTTCTGGAAAAATTTCTTTCTCCATCACTCACATATATGAAAGAACAGATGAAAACACACCCTGGGTTTAAAAAAAAAAAAAAAAAGCCAAATTCCCCTTTAATGAACAGATAGAAAAAAATCACATCTGTGAGCTGAACTGAAAAAAAATCAGGAAACAAAAGTCACAAAGAAACTTTATATAGTTTTTCAAGTATTCAAAACTGTTAAATAAGTACAAGATGTGTTCACATGATTTACATATTGGACAATATATGCACTGCCCATTTTTAATTCTCTTTACATGTTTCCCACTACCCACGCAACAGGCTAAAATGTCCGCCATCTATTCACATTTGATTCAATTTTTTCTCTTTTACATTTTGAATTCACTGGAAATTGTGACGCTGCCTATTGGACAAACACAGACGGTACACCTGGAAGAGTTTACAGTGTGTGATGGAGACGTCCGACAGAGAGGAGATGGGGGTGTCACAACGGTGATAGCTGCTGGTGATGTGAACGGGAACACAACAGGGTTAACATTCAGTCTCAGTTGATCCCTTGGTCTGTCAGATTAACGTCTACGCAACAGAAAACAACACGGCGGGACTAAAGGAGGAGTCCGGGTGTTTCAGGAGGACGGCGGTTTTATCTAAAGACGACCAGAAGCTCTTTAAGGCACCTGAAGCTGCTGGAAGGTTTTACTCAATGCGGTTACCGAGGAGGTGACCTGATCCCCGACAGGCAGGAAGATGACGCAGTAAAATCACGTCGCGTGGGAAAACGCATCCACAAACATCTGCTCTCAAACTTTACGGAAAATGAAACAAAAAAAGAAAAATGGGTTCAGCCTGTGAGAAATCAGGTCTTTTTTCCTCACCCGCTCGCATTTTGATGAGAGGTGCCCAAACTTCTGCATTCTGCTGCTCTGTTAAAACGCACACTTGTATCTATTATGGAGCAAAAAAAGTGCCAAAAATGAAAAAGTGAAATGCATCATTAGAATTAGAAATAAACGCATTTAAAAATTTTTTTTCCAATGCAGCAATCTTGGAAATCTACAGAAGAAAATTAGGGCCACTGAAAAAAAAAAAATCTTTCTCTGAATTCTGAGAAAAAAGTAATAATTCTGTCTTTTTCCCCAGAAATAACCAAAACAATATTTTTTTTCTTTAATATTCTGAGGAGGAAAAAAAGTCAGAATTCTGGCTTTTTCTCTGAATTATTTTTCTTCAGTAGCCATTATCTTCTGTAGAAATCATATGAATCAAATATTTAATAATTACTTAAACGTGTAAGTAGTCAAAAATATTAACATATTAAAGTTATGATGTAGAGGTGCCCAAACTTCTGCATTCTGCTGCTCTGTTAAAACGCACACTTGTATATATTATGGAGCAAGAAAAGTGCCAAAAATGTAAAAATGAAACCCATCATTAGAATCAGAAATAAACCGATGAAAAAAAATCAATTTAACTGTTTCAATCCGGTAATATTGGAAACTACGGAGGAGAATTAGGGCCACTGGGGGGGGAAAAAAGGGGGGGGGGTTCTTTCTCTGAAATCTGAGGGAAAAGAAAAAACTCAGAAATAACCCCCCCAAAAATCTTTTTTTCCCCCTTTTTTAAATATTGTGGGATGAAAAAAAGACAGTTTGACTTTTTTTTCCCCTCAGAGGCCCAAATTCTCTTCCATAGAAATCAGATATGACAAATCAAATATTAATTGCATATGTCAGTAGTCTATAAAAAATAACGTAAATCTATGATGTATTTTTATGTAATTTCAATTTAATTTAAAGGTTTTTTTAAATGACATTTTAATTTGACTGGTATATTTAATATTACTTATATATTCATTTCCAATTTTATGAAACTAACTTATTCAATTAATTAACCAGTAGTGCATTCATGTACTTAATTTTGGCACTTTTTCACTCCATATATATATATATATATATATATATATATATATATATATATATATATATATATATATATATATATATATATATATTTATTTGTGGGTCTTGTTTGAGTCAACGATGACACCGCCGTCTGCCTGCAACACTGGACATGAAATCAAAGTAGCACCACAGAAGAAAAGAGAACATGATTCTAACACAGACTTGTAGTGTCAGTGAACGCCACCTATCGATCAATAAATGGCAATTCTGGAGGAAAAGAATGGAATAAGTCAGCTGAGGGACAGGAAGCAGTCTTTCAGAATAAAATGTATCAGGTGGAGTTTATGTGGATGTGGTTTAACTTCCAGCTGCGCCATGTCGTCATCTGCTGCCGCTCGTCTAGAAAACACCATGCAGCAGATACGGAATCCCATTTTAGCCAAAATTCAACATGCCGATGAAACAAGTGTGTACATAGAAATCAGTTACAGTCCTTCTGTGACTAGCATGTTCATTAGATTTTAAGATGCCATGTTACCATATTCTGAACCACCACCCAGGCTGACCGAGCAGGAGCTAGTTGCTAGCCGTTAGCTGCTAGCACACTTCCCATCATCTTTGGAGCAGGATTTAAATATTAACCCCTGAAACTGCTTCTGGCCTGTTAAAAATATGTTTTTTTTAATCCATTATTTTATTTACTATTCCTCCTTTATTTAGGTTTATTATTAATCTATTTAATCAGAATTTATTTTAATGCTGTCCTTTTCTTTTAAACTTCATTTTTAATTTATTGCACTTCAGATGAATTTCGTGTCATTCACAGAAATGTAAACATGTAAGGAAAATGCTTTTTAAAATAAACAATTGCAGATGAGGGTCCTCACATTATTGGTAAAGTTACATTTTTCTCAGGACAAAATTTTTGTTGGGGATTTTTTTTGTTTTACAAAGCCACATTTTTGAAAGGTGAGCAGTGTTCTTGTTAGGCTGCTGCTCAGATGGCCACGCCCCTTTCTGAGTTTTCTGTGTTACAAAAGGAACTAAAGATGGTTTTAGAAAATTAAATTTATCTGAAGAAATGATACTGAAATGAAATCTCATTTAGATATGTACACATTCTTAATTTCAAAAGGCACATTTAAGCATGAACATTTTGACATAAATGGCATTCCGTACTATTCAGGCAACTCAGAGAAAAAGTGAATGAAATGTTTCTTCCTCATGATCAGCAATTATCATGATTGAAGGAAGCTCCTGATCTCAGGTTTAAACGATCTGAACTCGACGCACACGTGATTAAACTTTATTAAAGCTCCTGCTGACGGGTGGAAACATGATGAGAACATGGCGGCAGGTGGACTAAACTGATGCTCTAATGCCTCTGGACAAACCACTCCACGCCAAGCTTACACGCTAATGAGTCCCAGAAAGAAAAAAACCTATAAAACCTGCCCGTGAGACAAGGGGGTGGGGGTGGGGCACCATACTGTACACTTTCTACAATATCCATGTCTGTATGAAAATAAGTGCATTCACGTAAAGGAATAGTCCAACTTAAAGCAAACTCTCCGTTCTCCCTGCAGATGGAGGTTCTGGATCAGAGCAGAACGGGGGGGTTTGTTTTAGGTTGACAGCACCCTCGTTCAGGTTTGCAATTTTTCAGCTTTTTTGTTTTTTGTATTTAAATTACTTCTTTTACATCAACAACGTTGATCAGCGGTGGGCGTATGTACAGGAGGCGGCGGCTTAGGCGTTGAGCCTCAGAGACTGATCCTCTCTCCTCCTGGAGGAGATATCGATGTCTATGGAGTCTTTGCCCACGATGAGCCGCAGCCGCTTCGCCGGCGGAAGTGGAATGAAGTCGTCTTCGAAGTCGTTGTCGAAGTAGTCGTCGTCATCCTCGCCTTCCTCGTCGTCCTCGTCGGACGAAGGCTCGGCCAGGACCTTCTGGGTCCGGTGCCCGCCGTTCCTGGAGTCCAGGCTCGGCGCCGTGTCCCCGTTGCAGGGCGTCTGGTCCATCTTGGGGTGGGGTATCCTCCGCGCGTCGTCCTCCCGCTTCAGCTGGATCTTCAGCTTGGTGGCGTTGCCGTGGACGACGGGCGCGAAGCCGTTGTTGAGCTTGGCGATGTAGGAGCTGCCCTTGTCCTTGTGGTGGTCCTTGCTGAACTTGATGCTGATCTTGCTGGAGGAGGCGGGGCTGGCGGCGGGGAGGGCGGGGCCCGTGAGCTCGCTGGGCTCGGCCGTCTTGCTGCTGCTGCTGTCCCTCCGCCGGCGGAGCGTCAGTTTGGGGATGCCCGTGTGGTTCTCCAGGATCAGCTGGGCGTCGTAGCGCGTGATGCGCCGCTTCTTCTTGGCCTTGTCCTGCGAGCGGCAGCCGCTCTTCCCCTTGTCCCTGCGCAGCGGCTTGTTGCCGTTGGCGACGCCGTTGTAGTCTCTGTGCCTGTCGCCGAAGCTCAGCAGCATGTTGCCGCAGTCCGAGAAGCCGGGGCCCGCCGCCGCCGCCGGCTCGCCGTTGGAGACCTCGCGCTTGATAGTCTGCTCGGTCCGGAGCCGCGCGGGCCGCTTCCGGCTGCCGCGCGAGCCGCCGTCCACCCCCGCCGGCTCCGCCCCCTGCCGGAGGTACTCCTCCATGTCGGCCGGCTCCGTTTTGATGACCACGCCGCCGGGAACCGGGCTCAGGCCGTCCATGGCGCTGGGCTCCAGCTTGACGCCAGCGGCTGGTTCCTGGGTCTGGACCAGGGTCCTGGTGGACCTGCGAGTCCTGTAGGCGGAGCCCTGGCCGCCGGCCGCCGCGGCGGGGGGGTTGCCGTGCTCCCTGGCGGCGTGGCGGGTGAGGCAGCCGCGCTGGCCCGGCGCCGCCTCCGTCTCCTTCTTGATGGCGACGCCTTTGTGCGACACCTGGGAGTCCCTGAGGCCCAGCTGGCAGGTGTCGCCCCTGCCCGGCGGCCGTGGCTCCGCCCCCCTCCGCCGGCTCCGCAGCTGGACTTTGCTGAGTGAAGGCTTGGGCTGGGATTTTAGTCTCTTTGGTACCCTGTTATTGTTGATGCGACCTTGCTTGGAACATGAGGTAGAAAGGGCCCGCGACAGCGTCTGTCTGCTCGGAGTCCTGTTTTTATACTTCAGGCCGGGGGATGAAGATGATGAAGATGAGGATGTTCTTTTTCTGGCAGCTGCGGAGGAAAACAGAAAAGCTTCGTCACATTTCAGCCGAGCGAAGATGAAGCGCGGTCCCGTTAGGACTGCTCAACAGTGGAAAAAATCCTTATCACGATTATTTTGGTCAATATTGAAAGTTATTTTCTAGTTAACGATGTATTTAATTAGCATTTTTACACCACGGTTTCCAGGATTGAAAATAAATATAGGCTACAAATATGAACCTTTCAGCTGTTTTGCAATGTACGAAACACTGAATGAATAAATTGCTCTGAGCTGGGTGGGTGATGAGTTATCGTGTGCCGTGTATCATTATAAACATTCCCCATGATAATAATTTGGCATCTCACAATAAAAATGCTCAACTCAACTTATCAGGTTGTATTTACTTATTTATATGGTTAGTTTTGCTGTTTGGACCATTTGAATAAATATAAAATTTGTTCACATATTTCCAGTCTGTCGTTTGGTTTCATGGCAGTTTTCTATAGAAGAAGGGCCACTGAAGAAAAGTTAGTCAAAATTTGGACTTTTTGGGAAATTGGAAAGAAAAAAAATCATGGGATATTTTTTTTAATGTTCTGAAATGTTTCAGAAATTGACAAAAAAAAAAAAAAGTCCTGGGAATAAAAATGTTCTGTAAAAAAAAGTCAAAATTCTGACTTTAATCTCTGAATTTTTTTTTTTTTTTTTCTTCAGTAGCCCTGATTTTACAGTACAGGTGTACTAGTTGAACTTAATGTGGTTTAGTGGCTTCAAGTATTATTTTAGGACTCGAGACAGAATGTAGTGATTGAATTATAATTCAAACGTTTAGACTGATATTTTTATCGTCATTTACCGTGATAAAAAAACAACAAAAAACTGAAATTATTGGGATACGTTTTTTCATCCACATCGCCCATCCCTACTTTGAACTTATAAATTAATGTGAAAACCATAAATATCATTTCTGTAGCGCTTATCCAGTTCAGGGTTGCTGGAGTCTATCCAGCTATTATCAGGTGAGAGGCAGGTTCACCTGAACAGGTAACCAGTCTGTCACAGGACCAACACAGAGAGACAGAAACCATTCACACTCACATTCATTCATAGGGACAATTTAGAGTGATCAGTGAACCTAACATCAGGAGGAAGCCGGAGAACCCGGAGAGAACCACATACACGGGAGAACATGCAAACTCCACACAGGAACAAACTGTTGGAATTGTTCGAACCCCCCCCCCCAGCCGGGACTCGAACTAGCAACCTTCTTACTGTGAGGCTGCGGTGCTAACCACCACACTACCAAATAAATGATGTATCCAGCTGTTCTGCAAACTCTTGAGCTTTACTGCGATGCTAAAACACTCCAAATCTAACATTTTTGTTAATGGCACCCAACAAACTGGCCAGGATAAACCCAGAGAGAAAAAAAAAAGTTTCAACTGGATTAAATGAGTTTGGAGATCGTTTGACACAAAACCAGAAATCACGATGACATTCGATGAACTGCACAGCCCCAGATCCGGCCACACCGGGTTCTTACACTGATGTGTTTTTGGCATTTCCTGAGAGTCCACGTCGGTGTGGGAGCCCACGGAGTGACTGTCCGAGCTCCGGTTCCCCTCCCCCAGCTTCTTCAGCCGGTTCAGACGCTTGTCCGTCTCCCGCAGCCCGTACTTGCTGTTGATCACCGGCACCTCCACCGGAAGACCAGCTTTGGATTTGAAAGCACCAGTTCCCCGTCTGCAGGAAACAAGCAGAGGTGAGTCGGTCAGCCTCGTCCTTCCTCCACCAGTTCAACCTCCGGAGACGAGGAGATAAACCTTCCTTCCACTACTGTTTTTACCACCGTGTTTGCATTTTAAACCAGTTTTCCTGCCTTGTTTGATGTCATTCCTTTCAGCACAACCTCACAGTGTGATTTCGTCTTTTTTTTTTCATTTTGACCGCACAAAAACATCAAATCTGAGTACAAAAAATTAAGACTTTCAATTGCAGAAAGCACAAACTTGTTTCACAAACCATTTTTTAAACTTTAAATAAAAATACAAGTAGTCAATTTTAATATTTATACAAATTTCGCCGTTGAAAGCGAAATGTGGTAAAGTCTCGGGTGTTTCCCCCCTTAACATTTAATAAAACAATCAGTTTTCACCATGAGATGCCACAAAGGTTAGCTGCTCCATGAGTGTGACAAGGTTAAAATAGTTTTGGATTTTTCATTAGTTTCAGTTTTTATTTAGTTTTGACTTTTTGTTTTTCAATTCAGTTAGTTTCAGGTTGTTTTTTTTTGTTTTTTTTTAAAGCAGGTTTACTAGTTTCAGTGTTAATTTTAGGTTTATCTTTATTTAAATTATAGGCATTTTTGCTGTGACATTCAAAATCATCAGAAAGTCACTTGGAGTAAAACTGATAGAGCAAAGTAAACAGATTAAATAGAAATAGATTTCACATCGACCCAAAAGGCTGATGTAGAAAATAAATTTACAAAGACTAAAACTAAAAATGTTTTTGCAATAATTTTAGTTAGTTTTGTAAAGACACAAAGTTTTTGGTTTTCTTTTTTTATAAAACAAAAATGTCATTTATTTTAGTTAACGAAAATGTTTTTTCAATTTTAGTTTTTGTTGGTTTTAGTTAATTTTAATAATCTTGGAGTGTGAAATGGTCTGTAGAAGGTGGAGGTCCTGCAATCCAAAGTTAAAACGTTGGCTTGTTTATTGGTCACACAGCAGCGAGGACTCCTGCTGACGTTACTTTCTGTAATGTTTCGCGTTGGCATCAACAGACAAATGAATAAAACTAAAAGACCTTTCATTTTGTTTAACTCGGCCTCTGAAAGGAGCCGAAGTTTCGTTGTCGGACGCGACTCACCTGCACCTGGTGGTTCGCGTTCTTTTCCGGTGACTCACCTCTCACACGTGTAGCATTCACAAAATTCATTGTTTTCCCCAAAAAAGCCGTCTCCATAGTAACAGGAGATTTCTTCTCCGGGCTCGATGTCCCTCAGGACCTTGACGCAGGCCGTGTCCCTCCCCGTTGACACGAACTGAAACAGGCAAGAGTCCGTTAGCTGGTTCAGAGTCCCATGTTTAGACAGAAACCTTCCCGGTGGCTTACCTTGCAGTTCGGCCGGCAATCTGAAAAGAGACAAACACAAGTGTGTTAGCATCTGAGCCAGATGTACGAGCATGTTAGCATCCGAGCCGGATACACATGTGCTTTAGCATCCAAGCCAGATACACGTGCGTTAGCATCCGAGCCAGATGTACGAGCATGCTAGCATCCGAGCCAGATACACATGTCCTTTAGCATCCGAGCCATATACAGATGTGTGTTAGCATCCGAGCCAGATACACATGTGCTTTAGCATCCAAGCCAGATACACGTGCGTTAGCATCCGAGCCAGATGTACGAGCATGCTAGCATCCGAGCCAGATACACATGTCCTTTAGCATCCGAGCCATATACAGATGTGTGTTAGCATCCGAGCCAGATACACATGTGCGTCAGCATCCGAACCAGATACAAGTGTGTTAGCATCCGAGCCAGACGTATGAACATGTAAGCATCCGAGCCGGATACAGATGTGCTTTAGCATCTGAGCCAAATGTACAAGCATGTTAGCATCCGAGCCGGATACACAAGTGCGTTAGCATCCGAGCTAGATGTACAAGCATGTTAGCATCCGAGCCGGATACACAAGTGCGTTAGCATCCGAGCCAGATGTACAAGCATGTTAGCATCCGAGCCAGATACACGTGCGCTAGCATCCAAGCCAGATGTACAAGCATGTTAGCATCTGAGCCAGATACACAAGCACGTTAGCATCCAAGCTGGATACACATGTGCATTAGCATCCGAGCCGGATACAAATGTGCGTTAGCATCCGAGCCGGATACAGATGTGCGTTAGCATCCGAGCCAGATACACGTGCGTTAGCATCCGAGCCGGATACACAAGCGCCGGATACAAATGTGCGTTAGCATCCGAGCCGGATACAGATGTGCGTTAGCATCCGAGCCGGATACAGATGTGCGTTAGCATCCGAGCCGGATACAGATGTGCGTTAGCATCCGAGCCGGATACAGATGTGCGTTAGCATCCGAGCCGGATACAGATGTGCGTTAGCATCCGAGCCGGATACAGATTTGCGTTAGCATCCGAGCCGGATTCACAAGCGCCTAAGTGTTCAAGCCGAACGCACATGCTGGTTATGTTGGTTAGCGTCTCAGCTGGACACACATGCGCGTTAGCATCCGAGCCGGATGCACAAGTGCGTTAGCATCCGAGCCAGATGTACAAGCATGTTAGCATCCGAGCCGGATACACATGTGAGTTAGCATCCGAGCCAGATACACGTGCGCTAGCATCCAAGCCAGATGTACAAGCATGTTAGCATCTGAGCCAGATACACAAGCACGTTAGCATCCAAGCTGGATACACATGTGCATTAGCATCCGAGCCGGATACAAATGTGCGTAAGCATCCGAGCCGGATACAAATGTGCGTAAGCATCCGAGCCGGATACAGATGTGCGTAAGCATCCGAGCCGGATACAGATGTGCGTTAGCATCCGAGCCGGATACACAAGCGCCGGATACAAATGTGCGTTAGCATCCGAGCCGGATGCACAAGTGCGTTAGCATCCGAGCCAGATGTACAAGCATGTTAGCATCCGAGCCGGATACACATGTGAGTTAGCATCCGAGCCAGATACACGTGCGCTAGCATCCAAGCCAGATGTACAAGCATGTTAGCATCCAAGCCAGATGTACAAGCATGTTAGCATCTGAGCCAGATACACAAGCACGTTAGCATCCAAGCTGGATACACATGTGCATTAGCATCCGAGCCGGATACAAATGTGCGTAAGCATCCGAGCCGGATACAGATGTGCGTAAGCATCCGAGCCGGATACAGATGTGCGTTAGCATCCGAGCCGGATACACAAGCGCCGGATACAAATGTGCGTTAGCATCCGAGCCGGATACAGATGTGCGTTAGCATCCGAGCCGGATACAGATGTGCGTTAGCATCCGAGCCGGATACAGATGTGCGTTAGCATCCGAGCCGGATACAGATGTGCGTTGGCATCCGAGCCGGATACAGATGTGCGTTGGCATCCGAGCCGGATACAGATGTGCGTTAGCATCCGAGCCTGATACAGATGTGCGTTAGCATCCGAGCCTGATACAGATGTGTGTTAGCATCTGAGCCGGATACAGATGTGTGTTAGCATCCGAGCCGGATTCACAAGCGCCTAAGTGTTAAAGCCGAACGCACATGCGTGTTAGCGTCTCAGCTGGACACACATGCGCGTTCGAGTCCAAGCCGGACGCACATGCGCGTTAGCATCCGAGCCGGATGCACGAGCGCGTAGCCGGATGCGCTAGCTCGTTAGCGTCCGAGCCGCAGTGCGCGATGCGGTCAACGCTTGGCTGACCCGTACCGTGGTTGATGAACGCGGCGGGCCCGAGCCACAGCTGCGCGCAGTTCTTGCGCGTGGAGTACATGACGCTGAAGTCGTTCTCGCCGTGCCGCAGCAGCAGGTTCTCTTCGCTCTCCGACAGCTCGGCGATGCAGCCCACCAGGTACTCGATCTTATCGTTGCGTTTCCTGTCAAAGCAGCAGAGAGGTCGGTTAGCGCCGCCGTCTCCACCTCCACCCCGCCCTCGCCGCAGGGAGTCCTCACCACTCCTTCGTGGCCACGATCTTGGCTCCGTTCTGCTCGGACGAGTAGCGGTTGCAGGGGAGGATCTCGAAGCCGCTGTCCGTGGCGAACATCCGCAGGTAGACGAACACCTGTGGGAAACGGACGGTTAGCGCCTGACCAGCCAGAAACGCGGAAATGGACGACGGCGAGCCGTTTACGTGCTGCTTGAAGAGCTTCTCCTGAGCCTTGGACTTGTGCAGGAAAAGGTTTCGGCACCAGTCTCCCGACGTCAGCGCTCGGAACGCTTTCTCCAAGTTGTCGTGCTTCTTGAAGCGCTCGATGATTTCCTTCAGCTCCTCCTGTCGTCCCTTGATTGGTCGAAATCTGGGGGAGACATTTATTAACAAGCGTAAGCCGTCAGAGATACTGGTATCAGTACGGATCGATACTGGTGCGATCATATCGATACTTCAGAGTAAGGCTTGAAAACTATCAGTCTTTGCATGTAGTGGTGGGCGGAGCAATACAAATATTGATCATACCGATAACAATATCGATACCGTTGTACATCGATACTTCAATGTCTGGTAGTAGTGAGCTGATTTACACAAATATTAATATCAATACAAACGTTGGAATCACTGTCAATCAACAGTAGTTCAATCATACCGATACTTCAAGGTCAGGTGGTGAGTTGATTGATACGAATATCAATGATATGGATGCAAACGTTGCAATCTATATCAATCTATACAAGTGCAATTATATTGATACTTCAATGTTAGGTAGTGGGGGGTTGATTTACACAAATATTGATAATATTGATACCAAGGTTGGAATTAAGATCAATCCATACAAGTGCAATTATAGCGATACTTCAATATACGGTTTGAAAATGATCAATCTTTGGATGTAGTAGTGGGTGGAAACATTGATAAAGTGCACATATTGATACTTCAATGTCAGGCAGTGGTGAGCTGATTGTATCCATATCATTGATATTTGTATCAAACGTAGGTATCAATATTGATCGATACCAGTACAATTATATCAATACTTCAATGTCAGGTAGTGGTTGATCTACAAAAATATCAATAATAATGATTCCAACGTTTGTATCAATATCAAATCGATACTAGTGCAATATCAATAACATCTTTACCAATGTTGGTTTCGATATTGATCGTTACTAGTGGATTTTATCAATACTTTGATGCAAGTCTTGAAAACTACCAGGAGATGTGATATTTTGGCGGATTCGGTTCAATTTGGTGACAAAGTATCTACATGCCAAATATCAGCTTCTCTCGTCCAGATAATGACAAATTCAGATTATTACGGGATGGATAATAATTTGGTTGGTTATGTATTAATGAGTTTAAAATAGTCTAATAGGGGTGGGAAAAAATATTGATACACTGATATTTTCATATGCCAATTTTATATTGATATTTAAAAATGCGGTATCGACCTACTTCACTAACAAAATCTCGCAAGATTTCACGAAAACCTGCAAGATTTCGTAACAGAATGATGAAATAAATCGATACAGCATTTTTAAATATCAATATGATATTGGAATATAAAAATATTATGATATTTCAGTGAATCAACATTTTTTCCCATCCAATGTCTGGATTCCACAGAATAATCTCTTTGCATAAGTTTGTTCATTTGACAGCCCTGTTAAAAAGTATCAGTATTGGTATCAATATCGGTATCAACGATACTAGCTAGGGGTAGGAGAAACTATCAATACACTTAAATACTGCGATATTTTCAGATTTTATATTGATATTTAAAAACACAGTATCAATCTATTTTACTTACGAAATCTCTTGAGATTTCATCTTTCTCTTCTAAAATCTCGTGAGATTTCATCACTCTCTTCTAAAATCTCGTGAGATTTCATCATTCTCTTCTAAAATCTCGTGAGATTTCATCACTCTCTTCTAAAATCTCGTGAGATTTCATCACTCTCTTCTAAAATCTCGTGAGATTTCATCATTCTCTTCTAAAATCTCGTGAGATTTCATCATTCTCTTCTAAAATCTCGTGAGATTTCATCATTCTCTTCTAAAATCTCGTGAGATTTCATCATTCTCTTCTAAGATCTCGTGAGATTTCATGAAATATTTGGTAACAGAATGATGAAATCTTCAGATTTTGTGAGTAAAATAGATTGATGCCTCCCACCGGTGCAGACGAGCCCACCTGGTGTTCATCTTGTGGGTCTGGAAGCCCAGATAGGGGTCCAGGATGAGGCTGGTGGTCAGATCATCGTTCTCACACAGCTCCTTGGCCGTCATTCCTGAAGACGGCACGTAGCGCCTCTCCGCCTCCAGACTGGGTCCGTTGCACCCTGCAAGAAGCGCACACAGACGGGGGTTAAAGAAGACCCGGTTCCCGGAGAACCCGGTCTGCGGCGGATCCGGACTCACTGCGGCTACATCTCCGGCTTCTCGGGTGGCTTTTGCTGTGGCGCAGCGACGCCCGCTGCGGATGCTGAGCGCGAGTCTGGCTGACGGGTTGCTCGCCGGTCAACTTGCTGCCGTGTCGTCTGCCATTTAACACCATGTTCTTGGATTCGCCCAGCCACTTCATGCCCACAAGCCCCCGGGTCCAGGTGCATTTAGCCCCCCAGGTGAAGAGTCACGCTCGGTGGGGAAGACTGGAACCGGGAGGGTGAAAGCTGGAACACAAACAGCAGGATCTCAGAACAACCGGACCCTGCAACATGCAACCCTCAACAAGTCCAGATCCAGAGACCGGATCCAGAGTTCAGATCCAGAGACCTCATACAGAGTTCAGATCCAGAGACCGGATCTAGAGACCAGATCAACATGCAACCCTCAACAAGTCCAGATCCAGAGACCGGATCTAGAGACCAGATCAACATGCAACCCTCAACAAGTCCAGATCCAGAGTCCAAATCCAGAGACCGCATCTAGAGTCCAGATCAACATGCAACCCTCAACAAGTCCAGATCCAGAGACCGGATCCAGAGTCCAGATCCAGAGACCGGATCCAGAGTCCAGATCCAGAGACCGGATCTAGAGACCGGATCCAGAGTCCAGATCCAGAGACCGGATCCAGAGTCCAGATCCAGAGACCGGATCCAGAGTTCAGATCCAGAGACCGGATCCAGAGTCCGAATCCAGAGACCGGATCTAGAGACCGGATCCAGAGTCTGAATCCAGAGACCGGATCTAGAGACCGGATCTAGAGCCCAGATCCAGAGACCGGATCTAGAGTCCAGATCAACATACAACCCTGAACAAGTTCGGATCCAGAGTCCAGATTCAGAGACTGGATCTAGAATCCAGATCCCGAACCAGTTCCAGTCCAGTCCCGATACCGGACCAGTGCCAGTCCAGTCCTGATGTGAGGGATCCAGTTTGTGAGACTGGATGTAGGGTCGGATCATCCCAGAACCTGAATGGGTCTGATGGAGGGACGGATCCTCCCCAGAACCTTGACCTTAACGGGTCTGATGGAGGGACGGACCCCCCCAGAACCTGATGTGAGGGATCCGGGTCTGATGGAGGGACGGATCCTCCCCAGAACCTGAATGGGTCTGATGGAGGGACGGATCCTCCCCAGAACCTTGACCTTAACGGGTCTGATGGAGGGACGGATCCCCCCAGAACCTGGACGGGTCTGATGGAGGGACGGATCCCCCCAGAACCTGAATGGGTCTGATGGAGGGACGGATCCTCCCAAGAACCTGGACCTTAACGGGTCTGATGGAGGGACGGATCCCCCCAGAACCTGAATGGGTCTGATGGAGGGACGGATCCCCCCAGAACCTGAATGGGTCTGATGGAGGGACGGATCCCCCCAGAACCTGAATGGGTCTGATGGAGGGACGGATCCCCCCAGAACCTGAATGGGTCTGATGGAGGGACGGATCCCCCCAGAACCTGAATGGGTCTGATGGAGGGACGGGTCCTCCCCAGAACCTGAGCCTCAACATTACTGAAGCAGCGTGGGATCACCACAGAGGACAGAGCAAAAGGCAGACACATCAAAAGAAAAATTCTGGAAAGTCCTTCAAGGATCCTGGAGACCTGGTCCTGAAAAATGACAAAGCTTCTCTGAGAGGGTTTAGACTGATGAAGAATAAAACATATTCCCTTAAAGCTCTTTAGAACTGGACCAACTCTGGTTCTGATTTAGATACGGATCATTTTTGTATTGAAACAAGTTTTTTCTTTCTTTTTATTTTCAAAGCAAAATCAACTTTTCTGGAAATAAATCCAGAAATTAGAGCAACAGATTCTGACATGAATTAAGACTGTTAGTTTGTGGAACTGCTTTTATCAGTTGCATTATCATACATGAATTAACTCATCAATAAATCAATCAAATAACAGTTGACAGACCAAACAAAGTCCCTGTAAAACTCCTTGAGTGTGTTTCAGCTCTGAGCAGCATCAGCGACCTCTGAACCGGCCCTGCAGCGCCACTCAGCGGCCACCCTGAGTACTGCAGCGGCTTACTGTCAGCCGGATCTGGACCCACCGAGCTGTCACAAAAACACAAAAATACCGCTTATTTATCTCATCCATCACGGCATCTTTCACTCGCATGACCCGATGATCACGCATCAACCTCCACTGACATGCCGCGAGGTGACTACACGTCACGGGCAGTTTCCACAGCGTCGCCGCCAGACGGATAATATAGTGTATAAACGATGTAAACATTGCTTCGTATCATTAGCTGCGGATCTACTAACGTTTGCGGGGATCAGACGGCATACGGAGGGGTTCAGAATGAGGTTTTGGAAACCCGGAAGGCCACACCAACGTCTGAGGCCGAGACAGTAGTTCCAGAGTTACAGATTTAGCTTGTATTGTTTGCTAACAACTGCCGAAACCACAACGTGAAGTTGGCTTCTGCTTCGCGCCTCACATTAGTCACCTCAGGTGTGAGAAAAAGGACCACTTCACGGGCCTATTAATAATGAAGTAAAACTGGACTCCATGGGTCCATGCAAGGCCAACTACAGTTTAAGAGTCATTCCAGTAAAAGTCAGTAAAATCTTGACTGATTTTTTTTTTTTTTTTTTACAAAAAAGTAAGAAAAAAAAAACTTTTTCAATGCATCCACCTCGTTTCCAACAGCTGATGTGGTTGATATGAACAGCGTCTTCACATTTCTACATCTGATTGGCTTGAAAACTTAAAAACTGCAATTCTGGGTGTCTTTGGTCCAACTGACTCTGTAGACTGCGGTGCTTGCCTGTGAATTTAACAAACTTTGAACTACTATAAAAACAATTATGAGTGCCAACAGAAAAATCTGGGGGGGGGAGTTAAGTCCAGGTCCTCCTTACTGTAGATAACTATTTCCACAAACTAAAACTGATACACAGGCTCGGCCACTGTGAGGGACGTTGAACTTTTTCTCTTTGATAATCTAGTTAATTCAGAAAACTTTTTTTTTTTACAAAGATACATTCTAATTGATTCACAAAAACTAAACTTTATTTTCTCAAAAATTCTCATTTAAAAAATCAGAACATTAAAATATTCTTGATTAAAAACAGAACATAAAAAAAAATCCTAATTACAAAACAGAATATTTTTTAAATTCTTAATTAAAATTGAGTTTTTTAAAACTTCTTAATTAAGAAACAGAACATTTAAAAAGGTCTTAATTTTAAATGTATTTTAAAAATTCTAAATAAAAAAAGAACATTTTTAAAATTTTCTATTTAAAAAAAAACAACGTTTTATGCATTTTTAAAATGTTCTTGTCAATTTAGGAAAACAGAATTTCAATTTCTTGTGAAAAAAAGATCTTGTTAAACATAACTGAACAAAAACAAAACAAAATTTTCTGAATCACTATTGTAAAAATGTTCTAGAAATTACAGGAAAAACAAAACATTTGTTTCCCAGGAAAACTCTCTTGTAAATAAAAAAATTCAGCTGAATGCAACACACTTCCCTATTTTCACACAGGAAAAAAAAAAAAGTCAGAATTGGACCTTGTCTCTATTGATCATCGAACCACAAGCGAACTTCAGCGCTGTGGTCGCTCCACCCGTTCACCCTGTTAGCATGAAGCTAACCCCCGCAGCAGCGGCGACGCCAGCCAGGTATTCAGCTGCGGTTACCTGGCAGCAGACACCGGCTACATGCTGCGGTGGTTTCACACAAGCAAACCTCACAAACACAACCTGTAATTTGTAATTCAACACAGGGAGCGACCCAGAGGAGGAGGCAGATGGTGACGGTGCCATTTAATGACTGATAAAACGCCAACTCCACATCACGAGCGACTCAGTTAAACATCCCGTCTGCAAACGCTCTGCAAACATAACCCTAAAACATCCAGATAAACAAATAAACTTATGTAAATCACATGGATGTAAAGAGTCCCACAAAGACATACTGTTGGCTAGCAGCATCAAACTTCAACAGGATGCTAGCTTAGCTTCTCTGTCAAAGAGAGCACGATGCAGCCACAGTTTTCCTCCAAAATGTAAATTATTACCAGTTAGATCTTCGATAAAGAAAGCCGACCGTTAGCAGCAGGCGTCTGCGTGACCAGCAGCCAAGCAAAGCCTGCAGCCAGGGGAGTCCAGCGGCTAACGCGGATAACAACACGGCGTTAGCCGCCTGGAGCCGTTAGCAGCTTAACGTGCTAAAGCTCCGGTTTCCACGCAGGTTAAATCTCAGCCCCGGCGCCGACATCCGTGTAAACATGGTCCGCCGTGGCTACACGGACCGGCGGCGACTGACGGGCCCGGTGCAGGCGGCGTTATTTACCATGATGGATGTTAGCAGGTAAATAGGACGCTGGGAGCTTTTCACGCGTTAAATGTCCCGAGTCCACAACACACACACCGCAAACACACACGTACTCACAAGCTTGTCGGGAAAACGACCACGAGACCGAACTGCTCTGCTCCAAACTCATCCAAATTTGTCACGACACCCTGAACGAAAATATCACAGGAAACACATTTTTTTTTTTAAATTAACATTAAAATTCAAGATGGCGGCCTGGCACAGGCGACAGGCAGAGAAAGCCGAAGCACAGCCATCCGAGAGAAAATAGACCCACAGATACGCCACCCGTTCCGTCCATCAGGGTGGAAACGAAACACGGAGCGCGAGGCGACCGCGTGGAACTTCAGGGGCGGACGCCGTCGTCACTTTTCCTTGTTTTTTAAATGAAGTGCATGTGGGGGATTGTTATGTTGGTCTGTGCCAGGAGTTGTCGGATGTATACAAAAGTAGTGCTGCATAAACAAACATCTTTACGCTTCCTAAAGAATCCAGCGGTTGTGGGTGGTGGTGCAGACCCGGTTCTGATGCCCGTTTTACGGAGAACCGCTGCAGAACCACGTCAGAACCAAACCAGAACGACCTAACTTCAGACCAGAATAAAACCCAGACTCCTGTAATCCGTCAGGGGACGGTCTGAGGCAGTTCTGAGGACTTTACAAACCAGACCAAACCTGCTGGGAGATTTATCCAGATATGAACCGAAGCAAACTGTCACCTTTCTTTAAAGATTTTTGCTGAGACATTTTACTAAAACCACCAAAGGAAGCAAGTCTACGGAAGAAGATTAAGGCCACTGAAGAAATTATAATGATAATAGTCATAATGATAATAATAAAATACTGAGAAAAAAAGTCAGAATTTTGACTTTTCAGAAATTGGGAAAAATTCTGGGAATTTTTTTCTCCAAACGTTCTGGAAAAAGTCAGAATTCTGACTTTAAAGGCGCTGTAGAAGATGTTTCAACAATTTTTGCAATATTCGATAAAACTGGGTTCACTACCCAAGTCAAAACTTCTTCAGAACATCAGGACAACCAAGGAAGTGGCAAATGTACTTTATTCTACAATCCTGACTCCAGAAGCGTTTGGATGTTGTGTAAAATATAAATAAATGACAGGGTGTAATGATTTCCAAACTCATCAACTCATATTTTATTCCCAGTGGAACATAAACAACATGACAATTCATGTGAAATCTCTGATTGTGAATCTGATGCAGCAACACATCTGTAAAAAGTTGGAACAGAAGCAACAACAGGCAGTCCAGAGTACAGCTGCTGAACTGGGTCCTGCATCCAGCTGCTGAACAGTCCAGAGTCCAGCTGCTGAACAGGTCTGCCTGCAGTCCAGAGTCCAGCTGCTGAACAGGTCTGCCTGCAGTCCAGAGTCCAGCTGCTGAACAGGTCTGCCTGCAGTCCTGCGTCCAGCTGCTGAACTGGTCTGCCTGCGGTCCTGAGTCCAGCTGCTGAACTGGTCTGCCTGCGGTCCAGAGTCCGGCTGCTGAACTGGTCTGCCTGCAGTCCAGAGTCCAGCTGCTGAACTGGTTTGCCTGCAGTCCAGAGTCTGGCTGCTGAACTGGTCTGCCTACAGTCCTGAGTCCGGCTGCTGAACTGGTCTGCCTGCAATCCAGAGTCTGGCTGCTGAACCGGTCTGCCTGCAGTCCTGAGTCCAGCTTCTGAACTGGTCTGTCTGCACTCCAGAGTCCGGCTGCTGAACTGGTCTGTCTGCAGTCCAGAGTCCGGCTGCTGAACTGGTCTGCCTGCAGTCCACAGTCTGGCTGCTGAACTGGTCTGCCTGCAGTCCTGAGTCCAGCTGCTGAACAGTCCTGAGTCCAGCTGCTGAACTGGTCTGCCTGCGGTCCTGAGTCCAGCTGCTGAACTGGTCTGCCTGCGGTCCAGAGTCCGGCTGCTGAACTGGTCTTCCTGCAGTCCAGAGTCCAGCTGCTGAACTGGTTTGCCTGCAGTCCAGAGTCTGGCTGCTGAACTGGTCTGCCTACAGTCCTGAGTCCGGCTGCTGAACTGGTCTGCCTGCAGTCCAGAGTCTGGCTGCTGAACTGGTCTGCCTGCAGTCCTGAGTCCAGCTTCTGAACTGGTCTGTCTGCACTCCAGAGTCCGGCTGCTGAACTGGTCTGTCTGCAGTCCAGAGTCCGGCTGCTGAACTGGTCTGCCTGCAGTCCACAGTCTGGCTGCTGAACTGGTCTGCCTGCAGTCCTGAGTCCAGCTGCTGAACAGTCCAGAGTCCAGCTGCTGAACTGGTTTGCCTGTGGTCCTGAGTCCAGCTGCTGAACAGGTCTGCCTGCAGTCCTGAGTCCAGCTGCTGAACAGGTCTGCCTGCAGTCCTGAGTGCAGCTGCTGAACTGGTTTGCCTGCGGTCCAGAGTCCTGCTGCTGAACTGGTTTGCCTGCAGTCCAGAGTCCGGCTGCTGAACTGGTCTGTCTGCAGTCCTGAGTCCAGCTGCTGAACTGGTCTGTCTGCAGTCCAGAGTCTGGCTGCTGAACTGGTCTGCCTGCAGTCCAGAGTCCGGCTGCTAAACAGGTCTGCCTGCAGTCCTGAGTCCAGCTGCTGAACAGGTCTGCCTGCAGTCCTGAGTGCAGCTGCTGAACTGGTTTGCCTGCGGTCCAGAGTCCTGCTGCTGAACTGGTTTGCCTGCAGTCCAGAGTCCGGCTGCTGAACTGGTCTGTCTGCAGTCCAGAGTCTGGCTGCTGAACTGGTTTGCCTGCAGTCCAGAGTCCGGCTGCTGAACTGGTCTGCCTGCAGTCCAGAGTCCAGCTGCTAAACTGGTCTGCCTGCAGTCCAGAGTCCAGCTGCTGAACTGGTCTGCCTGCAGTCCAGAGTCCAGCTGCTGAACTGGTCTGCCTGCAGTCCAGAGTCCGGCTGCTGAACTGGTCTGCCTGCAGTCCAGAGTCCGGCTGCTGAACTGGTCTGCCTGCAGTCCAGAGTCCGGCTGCTGAACTGGTCTGCCTGCAGTCCTGAGTCCAGCTGCTGAACTGGTCTGCCTGCAGTCCTGAGTCCGGCTGCTGAACTGGTCTACACACTTGGCACAGTGTGACCAATAGCTGCGGCGGGGTGCCCAGACCCACTTTCAGAGGTGGTCTTCAATGGTTGTTTGGTTCAGAACGATTGTGTGATTCACCCATGCAAATGTGATCACATGACGTGGTGGCAGTGTTGCCAGCGCAGTAACTGTCGTTATATTTAGTGAGTTTTCAGGCCCCTATAGCAATTTTTTTTTTCTTCCGAAAAAGAGACTTGTGACAAATAGCAAGTTTTTCTGCTGGTGTGGAGCCTGATGTGAGAGCATGCTGTTTACTGTTTGTTTTGGCTTGTCCCAAAAAAAAAAAAAAAAAAAAAATATGTAGATATTTTTTTTACTTATTTTAAGAGTGGTCAAGATTATTTTGCTTGTAATGAGAAAAAAAAATCTGCCATTAGAACAAGCAAAATTTTCTTGATAAGATTTCTTGAAATAAGATGCATTGCCTTAAAGTTGTACTTCCATGGTGATTTCATTAATATTTCTGTGTTCTCCATTATTATTGAATGCATTCTGCATCGTTTCTGTTTAAAAAAACCTTCTGGTATCTTTGTATCCAGCTGTATTTGTATACTAGAAGAGAGGCTTGTGGTCCAACGGCAGCTTTTCCGGGTCCTTCTCATGAATTTCCGTCTGATTGGCTGCCTCCCATCAGTGTATGAAGGAAGCTCCGCCCTCCGCTCTTATTTTGTTACAGACAGGAAATGGAGCCGACAAACAAGTTTGTTCCGCCATGCTAACAAACAGTTAGCTAATTAGCTTCTCAACTCCGAAGCTACAGTCGTGCTGTCTTTACTTCTAGTGTGTAGTGGAGGGTTACCTGCCTTCCAATGGACAGATAGAAACCCCACGTGGGATACGCTATTTGCAATGTGACGTAGAAGTGCAAGGCTGTTCCCGATTCGCTCTTTTCTTCGTATTGTTTCTGTGATGAGGAAGCACAGCCGACTGGGGGGAACGCAACGCTAGCAAGTCAGCATGTGTAAGTAAACAAGGGGAAACCCTCCGTATTTCAGAAGGAGCAAGTTAAACGGGTTTTCAGTGGAAGGAGGCCTTTAAAACAAGTTCCTGTATCTCACTGAAATGTTTCTCTTTAAGTAATTTAGTCTTATTTGAGTGTGATGAGATATTTTGTCTAGAAATGAGAAAAACATACTTGGTAAGATTTGAGTTTTTGCAGTGCAGCCTCTTTTCATCTTCAGCAGATTCTGGTCCAGAACGTCTCTCTTACTTTCCTCCATTCATTCTTCCTTCAATCATATGAAGTCTGAAAAACAGCCCCCACCATGATGCTCCCACCTCCAAACTTCACTGTTGCTATGGTGTTTTTGGTGCCGTTTCTCCTCCAAACATGTTGTGTCTTATAACATCTGCAGAGTTCAGTTCTGGTCTCATCTGACCAGACTATGTTTCCCAGAATGCCATGGGTTTGTCCAGATGTTGTGTTGCAAACTACAAACCAGCATCAACCTGCTTCTTCTTCAGAAATGGAGTCTTGCGTGGTGTGCGTGCATGAAGGCCATGGCGGTTCTTGTTTTCTCTGAAACAACTGTAGCTGCTGGTTCCAGGTCTTTCTGAAGCTCTCCACGAGTGGTCCTGGGCTGTTGGAGAACCTTTCTGATGATTGTTCTGACTCCTCTGTCTGAAATCTTGTGAGGAGCACCTGGCCGTGGCCGCTTTATGACCATGCCGTGTTCTTTCCACTTCCGGATGATGGTCCCAATGGTGCTCACTGGAACTTTCACAAGTTTACAAATGCACCTGGAACCAATGCTTTCAGTCTGTTTGCAATAACTTCATTTATGGATATAAACTTTTTGGTGAGTAGTGTGAGTGTGTATATATGTATTTATATATATGAAGGTTAAAAAGGTGACATTCTTATCATGACCCAGTTCTGAACACGTAACGTCTCCTGACTGGTTTTATGTGTTTATATGAACATCTTGACAAAGTTTCTAATGTAATGAAGTTTATTTTATTTGCTGACGATACCAGTATCTTTTGTTCTGATAGTGATTCACAGACTATAGCACAAGTGGTGAATGATGAATTTAAAAAAGTAAAAGCATGGCTAGACAGATATAAACTATCACTAAACCTGATCAAAACAAAAAATAATACTTTTTGGTAATCATAGAACTAATTTACAGTTAGACATACAGTGGATGGGGTTACTGCTGAAAGAGTGAATGAAATCTAATTTTTAAGGGTGATTATAGATGATAAAATCAGTTGGAAATCACAATTTAAATATGTATAAACCAAAATTTCAAGATGCATTGCAGTATTTAACAAAACAAAACAGATTATGGATTATAAATCACAATGTATTCTCTACTGTTCATTAATTCTTCCATATCTCAACTACTGTGCAGAAGTCGGGGGTAACAACTATGTTAGTAGAATATATCCGCTTCTTATTTTGCAAAAGAAAGCAATTCGAATCATTCATACACACTCAAAAATAGAGGTACCAGTTTGTACTTCAATTTTGTATTTTAAATTTTGTACCTTATCAAGCTGTATGAGTTAATAAAGTACAATTAAACCAATTAAAGATGATGAATAAAAGTCAATAAAATAGAGATTATGACAACAATCAAAGATGCTAAAAAGGAATGACATATGCTAACATATGAAATGCATGTGGACACATATATGAGTGGTATCTGGACCATTTTCATGTGAAGATCATAGTCATACTACATGTGAACTACATGTATTTGATGTAAATTATTTGTAGATTACATTGTAGTTCACATGTGAAATTCACGTTTTTTGGTGAATGCTGCAGGTACCCTTAGGGTTGAAATGTGTACAAATGTGTACTTTCTATTACTTTGGACCCTTTTTCATAGTATATAGGTACTTCTGGCCTCATAAAGACCAATATTGTACTTTTGAGAGAATATTTGTTACAAATGTACCTGCAGGTACAGAAATGATCCTGTCTCATACCTCTGTTTTTGTGTGTGTGCAGGGCGGGACACCAAGATCACACAAATGCACTGTTCTTAAAGTCAAAACTCAGAAAATTCAGAGATATGGTATAATTTCAAGCCGCACAAATTTTACTTAAAGCAAAAGAATAAATGAAATAAAATGAAAAAAAAATAATTTAAAAAAATCATCTACCAGAAAATCTTGCTAACGTATTCAGTGGGAGGGAAAGGGGTTGTCCTTAAAGGTGAAAAGATGACTAGAATACTCAGGGTGCACACAACACGGAAAAGTTTTTATATTTCTGTTTGTGGGGTTAAATCATGGAACAGTCTGCAGGTGCACGACGCTCAGGGAATATATCAGTTTAGGAAAAAATATAAATAAAGTGTTCACAAAATATAGAAATGAAGCAAGGGTGGTAATCACGGGATGATTATGCTGCAATTTCTTCTTTTTTTGTGTCATTGAAATTTGGTCTTGTTTCTGATGGTGATTATTACTGTTATTTTTGTTGTAATCATTGGTGATAGTAAAAATGATAAAAACTATTAGATTAATAGCAAGCCTAACACTGTAATGTTATTGATGATATAAAGGGGTGGGATAATATAAGTTTACACTTTCACCCACTCCTTTTCAGGCCAGGAATTTAATTTGAAGTTTTCTTGTCGCTGTTGTCTTTTTTTTTCTTGTGACTGTCCATTAATATATCATTATTTATTGTTCATTACATGTTAGAGTAAATACATTAGATAAAAAAATCTTGTTTAGACTTTGTTGTTGTTTGTAAATCTCGGTGTGTTTACAGTGCAGGACAAAGCTCCGGTAGATCACACACATTAAAACACCACCATGTGTGGTCGTCATGGATACAGCAAGCATCTTTGTCCCAACATACGGGAACGTTTGGGAAGTGGACACCTTCTGTCCACAAAGGGGGGCTGCAGCCTAAAAGTTTAGTCTCCCAGAAGGACCCGGAGAACCCCGTCCATGTGGTCCTCCCCGCTGGACTGGATCCCTGTAACAGCTCATCCTTTTAATTACTTTCAGTCAGTTATTCCTTCCTGTCCACAAAATGTCCACCAGAGAACCCGTCCAGTCAGGGTGGGGCTGGTCCAGGATCAGGTGTCTCCAGTCTGGTACAAACATCACAACAGGCCATGATTGTTGGATCTTGATCAGGGAAGCGGACTGCCAGCAAGGCCCCCCTGAGAGTCTCATCATCATCTTTTATGTTGTTTTCTTCTTAACGTGTCCTTGATTTTTCTGAAAAGCGCTTTTAAATAAAAAAGCATTATTGTTATAATTATTTGGGCAGGGGCCGGTAAGGCTGAAGGCCTGAGGACCATCCCTGTAGGGAGCACCACATTTCTCATGACACCCATGCACCTGCTCAGGGCTGCAGGCAGAAGTTAAACCTCTGTCGTATGTGAAATTGCACATCTAACACAGTAAACCTCCAGTAAACAGATCACGTCTTAATGTTGCTGAAACTCTCATTTTGGTGCAAAACTTCTACCAAAGGAAAAGTCAGAAAAAGCTCAGATTTCCGAGACAGAAACTTGGGCGAAGTTTACATCATCACTCATGAACTTACACAGAAAATATGTCCTTGTTACCGTATTTTCCGGACTATAAGTCACACTTTTTTTCATAGATTCACGGGTTGTGCGACTTATAGTCTAGTGCAACTAATATACCAAAATATATACAATTTAACATATTTTTCAGTATCAATTCATATTGACCGACATGAGCCAAGGAGAAAATATTACCGTCTAATGTCAAAAGAGGGCGCTCTATGCTTGTAAAACTATATTCTGCTCCATTGGCAAAAATTCCAAAATAGCCTCGTCTCAGTGAGAGGAGTTCATTTTGGACATCTGGCTGTTCTGCCTGTGCGGTGGAATAAATCCTCAGAAACATGTTTATCGTTCTTAGTTATTATGTTTATGATCATTGACAAGCATTACCTTTGGAATTGGACTGATAGGGTAATTCTTAGATATGAAAAAAGCATAAATCACCCTATTTTAATTAAACAAATACGACTTATAGTCCGTTGCGACTTACATATGTTTTTTTTTTTCTGTTCATGATGCATTTTCGACTGATGCGACTTATACTCAGGAGCGACTTATAGTCCAGAAAATACGGTAGTTTTTATGTAATGAAACGTTTCACAAAAAGCATCTACAAAATTTCCGATAAGTTCAGATACGACTTACCCTTACCAAAAAGTAGTATATGCAAGTATGCTTGAAGTATAATCATTTTAAACTTTAAAAAATAAGACAGTATACTTTCAGTTTACTGTCTTTGTACTTATCAGAAATATACACTAAAGTTCACTTTCCATTTACGAATAAATATACGAGAAGTTTAAGTATATTTAGCCTATATTTATATTTAAACTATTGAACGACATAGTAGTACATTATAGAACGTTTTCACACATACTGGTTTCTTTGTGGCGTACTGCAAGATGTACATTCTATCATGTTTTTAAATCCTATCTTGTAAGATTTTTAGGCGCAAACTTGCTCACACTTTGAAAACCCCCAGTTCATATCATATATGTTATTTTTAGTCTACTTAAAAGTGTACTTTCTAAAAATAAAAGTAAGCTTGAAGTTTTTGTAGAAGTAAACTAACAGTACAAAGAAGATTACTTTCAGTATACCTGAAAGTGTACTATTGAATACTTCAAGTGGGCAAATTTAGTCCCAAGAAGTATAGCTACCTGTTTGTATACTGCTAGTACATTGGTGTCAGTGTACTTGGTAAATAAAAGTACACTTGGGGGATATACTTTACCATATACTGTATGTACTTAATGACATGTACTTAAGGATTTCTTCTTTTTGGTAAGGGTTCCTTCTTCTTTACTGTTTTTTCTTTTCCTTTTTCTTTCGTACAGTATTCTTACACTCAACAAAGTCAGATAAAGAAAACACGGACAGTAAAAAATACTCACAAAATAAAAGAAAAACATGAAAAACCAAATTAAAAAATGGCTGCCTTTTATTTAATTTGGATGTTCAATATTTAATCTTTTTTATTTTATTTAACATATGATAAAGGAAATAGAAATGTTTATATATCTAACGTTTCATTTCGATTTTTGTGAAATTATTTTTTTCTTTTACGTTCTTCGGCGTTGGCGGAAACGCGTCACAATACGTCACAGGTCGAAGTTCAACGCTGACGTCGTCGGGGCTCGTGGTACTTGGAAGGTTCGCGGGAAACGTCCCAAAACAAATCGCCACCGATGGGCACGCGGCCGGCTCCGGTCCAGGTTTGAAAAGTTGAACGGAGCTCACGCGCCGGTTGTTGAGCAGCGTGTTCTGCGCACGTGCTGACACCAAACACTGTGAGCTGAGCGCGCGCGCAGCAGCTTCATTGTTAGGGAAGCAGGCAGTTAGCTTAGCCCGGAGGAGACGCAGCGGACACCCGGTGTGGAACCCGTACCGGGTCGGAACCAATGGCGGAGAGACCGGAGGACCTGAACCTTCCGAACGCAGTCATCACCCGCATCATCAAGGAGGCGGTGAGTGAGGGGGTGAGCTCCGGGTCGGTGTCGGGGATTAGCACCGGGCTTCTCACGGGAAACAGGTTCTGGTGGATCAGTGGTACCAGACTTTGCTGCACAGTTCGGACCGGTTCCATAGTTATTTCCCCCCCCCCCCCATGGTTTGTTTTTAAAATTTTATTTCATATTTATATATTTAGTTTTAATCTTTCTTTTTTCACATTACTTGTATATTTAATTAAAAGTTTTTCTGTTTTTATATATTTATAATTGTTTGAATGCATTTTTTTGGCCAGATTTTTTATTTAAATTTGGATTATTTATTTACCAATATTTAAAAAAAAAATTGTTTTCTCAATATTTATTATTGTATTCTTTATTTTTTCTTTATTAATTTTAGTTCTGCCATAACCCGCCTATTTAACAGTGACAGTTTGCAAATTAGCCACTTCTGTGGACATTAGTGAGTCACTCACTCAATACACTTATATATACATCAATACTATATCTATCTTTCTATCTATCTACACACACACGACTAGGGATGGGCGATATGGACTAAAAAATATATTGCGATTATTTCTCTTATTTATCACGGTAACGATAAGTGACGATAAAAACGATCAGCAAAATATTTTGTATTATAAATCTGTCACTAAATTCTGTCTTGAAAGCCCTACAAAATACTAGAAGCCACTAAACTATATCAATTAAGTTCAAGTAGAGCACCTGTATTGCGAAACTGTAGTGACCCCAAGCAAACAAGTCTGAAATATGAGACCAAATTCTACATTTATTCAAACGATGCAAACAGCAAAACTAACTGGGCTTATAAAAACAAAGTAGTGCAACTGCAAACACACCCTGATAAACTGTCATCTCACGATAAAAACGATAAATTCAAATTGTTATTGTGGGGAATTTCTCTGACGATATATCGCACACGATAAAATATCGCCCATCCCTACACACAATTCAACTTTTGGTTTTTGGAGAACAGAATGATGCAGAATAAATATTTGACATTGAACAATGTACATGTGCACTGAAAAGTTAAGAGAAAGGTTGTAGTGGATTTTAGATTCATTCTGACATCATATAAAAAGCCAAATATCCTTAACTTTTTGTGAGTAGTGTGTATATGTGTGTGTGTGTGTGTGTGTGTGTGTGTGTGTGTGTTTATATATATATATAATGTATATTTATATATATCGGGATAAATTTGATACAGCCATATTGTCACAGAAATACAAATAATTTGTTTATGAAGAATTTCATGAAATGGATTAAATGACTGAAAAGTTGAACTTAACTACAAATGTAATGGAAGAATCACTGTATATGGTTTTTAAACGTTTCTTGCATCAGAGGGTTGATAACCAGGCACCCGCTGTCCCCCATCACCACGGTTGAACTGGTTACCAGAACCTTTACTTGCTTTTGGGCCGAGAAAAGTTTCCGGAACATTTAAAGTTGAGTTTTCTAATGAAAGCTGTAAAGTGTCTGTGTGAACGTGTGAATGTGGGGAGTAAAAAGAGCAGTGTTGTGTGCTGAAGCCGTGAGATAACTCCTCCGCACCGTTTGCTCCTCACAGCTCCCAGATGGGGTGAACGTGTCGAAGGAAGCCCGCAGAGCCATCTCTCAGGCGGCCAGCGTGTTTGTGTTGTACGCGACCTCCTGGTGAGAAGAAAACCTCCGTTTCTCCGCAGCCGAACGGCCGGCCGCATGTCACACTGATGCATTCGTGCTTTCTGCTTCCAGTGCCAACAACTTCGCCATGAAGGCCAAACGGAAAACTCTGAACGCCGGAGACGTGCTGGCGGCCATGGAGGAGATGGAGTTCGAACGGTTCCTGGAGCCTCTCAGGGAGGCGCTGGATGGTGAGGATGGCCACGGTCACCGTGGAGACGGACTCAGATTCAGTTCTACTTCCTGAAACTGTGACACAGACTAGGGCTGCGCGATATACTGATGTGATATCACAATATGAGATTTACATGAGAGAGATATGATATTTACATATATATTATATTGTGGTATTAGTTGTACAAATTTTTTTGCTTTATTTTTTCGTAATGATCCAGCTGTACCTGTACGTGACAAAGGGGTCACCTGATTATTTAATAAGGGTGGGAAAAAATATTGATACACCGAAATATCGTTATTTTTTATACGCTGATACCATATCTATATTTTAAAACGCAGTATTGATCTATTTTCCTCATCAAATCTGGCAAGATATATAGTTTTGTTACAAAATACAGCAAGATTTTGTAACAAAACAATATCTCGCGAGATTTCATTAGTAAAATAGATCAACACCACGTTTTAAGATATAGATATGGTATTGGCATATGAAAATATTGTGATATTTCAGTGTAGTAATACTCTTTCCCACCCCTATTACTTAAACTGTCTGGAAGACGATCCTCCCCAA
This sequence comes from Atherinomorus stipes, assembly GCA_023101725.1. Classification (NCBI taxonomy): domain Eukaryota; kingdom Metazoa; phylum Chordata; class Actinopteri; order Atheriniformes; family Atherinidae; genus Atherinomorus; species Atherinomorus stipes. Next base: position 183,670 of record JALJCO010006238.1, read on the forward strand.
GACTTTTACAAAGAAATCATAAAAACCAGGCAACTATCTTTTAATTACCGTATTTTCTGGACTATAAGTTGTCCTCGAGTACAAGTCACATCAGTCAAAAAATGCATCATGAAGAGGAAAAGAACACGTATAAGTTGCACTGGACTGTAAGTCGCAGGAGCAGCCGCACTATGAAAAAAAGTGTGATTATAGTCCGGAAATTACGGTAATCTATTTTTTTTTTCGATGCATTGATTAATCTGGCAATAACTTTTTCAGTTCGATTCAATAATCGATTATCTCCCCATAAATTAAAATAAATTTACGGTTCTATGTCATCACGCACATACCGACGTGGGAAAAATTTGGTCGTCGTAAATTTGGGTTAACTGAACCGTTGGTGAAGTCTGCTTTTATACCCAATCATGACACCCTTTCCTGTTAAAAGTTCTAGTTTACTGCTGGATCAGTTCTAGACGAAGCTGGTCCATGAAGATGTGAAATGAATTTATTTAGAGTTTTAAACTAACAAACTTTGTAGATTTAACTTTTTTGATTTTTATTTATTTATTTTTTTAAGGTTTGAAGCGGTTCTTCTTTAAGCTTTAGTGCGATGCTTCAGCTGCGTGGGTGTAGGTTGTAGCAGCAAGGAAACGCATCGCACATGCACGTCTCTATCAGAAACTGTGGGAAGAAAAATGGCAAACAAATCGTTTCAACTCGATTATATCAGTTTGGAGATCATTTGACATTAAAATTGAAATCAGGATGAAGTTTGGATTAATTGCACATGTGCTTCCTCCACAGTGTACAAGAAAGGCCAGAAGGGGAAGAAGGAGGTTTCTGAGCAGAAACGCAGAGACAAAGAGAAGAAGTCCGGCTCGGAGAACGACAAGAGCAGGGAGGAGGAGGAGGGAGAGGAGGAAGAGCGCATGGAGGAGGAGCCGGAGAACGAAGTGGAAGACGAGGAGGTGGAGAACTGAGGAGGAGGAGGTGATGAAGAGGAGGTGACAGGCGGCTGCCGTCTTCCAGCACACAAACATCCCGCAGGAAACACCGCAACCGTTGTTTACCTGATCCAGTAAACAACAACTGATCCGACACCTGAACTCATCACAGGACACCTGAACACATCACCAGTCTGCATCACATGACCGACACCTGAACTCATCACAGGACACCTGAACACATCACCAGTCTGCATCACACAACCGACACCTGAACTCATCACAGGACACCTGAACACATCACCAGTCTGCATCACAAAACCGACACCTGAACTCATCACAGGACACCTGAACACATCACCAGTCTGCATCACACGACCGACACCTGAACTCATCACAGGACACCTGAACACATCACCAGTCTGCATCACATGACCGACACCTGAACTCATCACAGGACACCTGAACACATCACCAGTCTGCATCACAAAACCGACACCTGAACACATCACAGGACACCTGAACACATCACCAGTCTGCATCACACGACCGACACCTGAACTCATCACCTGATGGAGAACACCAGGGTGGAACTTCTTGGTTTTCTTAACAAGTAAATTTAATGTGTTAACTAGTAATAGTTGCCAGGTCAGACCAGTTGACGAGATCAGACTAGTGAACTGGCGGTAGTTAACCAGCTCAGACTTGCTAACTTGCGAAGTTACCGGGTCAGACTAGTTTACCAGGTCAGACTAGTTAATTAGCAGTAGTTAACCAGGCCATACTAATTAACTAGAGGTAGATATGGGTCAAACTAGTTTACCAGGTCAGACTAGCTAACTATCTGTAGTTACTGGGTCAGACTAGTTAACTAGTGATAGTTAACCAGCTCAGCCTTGCTAGCTTGCGAAGTTACCGGGTCAGACTAGTTAATTAGCAGTAGTTAACCAGGTCATACTAATTAACTAGAGGTAGATATGGGTCAAACTAGTTTACCAGGTCAGACTAGTTAACTATCTGTAGTTACTGGGTCAGACTAGTTAACTAGTGGTAGTTAACCAGCTCAGCCTTGCTAGCTTGCGGTAGTTACCGGGTCAGACTAGTTTACCAGGTCAGGCTATTTAACTAGCAGTAGATAACCAGGTCATACTAGTTAACTAACGGTAGTTACTGGGTCGGACTAGTAAACTTGCAGTAGTTAACCAGGTCAGACTAGTTAACTAGCGGTAGTTACTGTGTCAGACTAGTTAACTGCTGGTAGTCACCAGGTCAGACTAGTTTACCAGGTCAGACTTGTTAACTAGCGGTAATTACCGGGTCAGACTAGTTTACCAGGTCAGACTTGTTAACTAGTGGTAATTACCGGGTCAGACTAGTTTACCAGGTCAGACTTGTTAACTAGCGGTAATTACCGGGTCAGACTAGTTTACCAGGTCAGACTTGTTAACTAGCGGTAATTACCGGGTCAGACTAGTTTACCAGGTCAGACTTGTTAACTAGCGGTAATTACCGGGTCAGACTAGTTTACCAGGTCAGACTTAATAACTAGCGGTCGTTACTGGGTCAGACTAGTTAACTGCTGGTAGTTACCAGGTCAGTCTCGTCAGCACGGCTGTTTTTGTTTATCTGCTGAGTTTTGGAATGATTTGTACTTTTGTAGAACTTGTATATGAACAATGAGACGTTGAATAAATCTTTTGTATGAACGTGTCGTTATCTGTGATGTCATCTGACAGTAGTTAGTACTGTCCAGGTCACCATGCTGACACAGAACATGTCATTTTCCTGACTTTTAAATGAAGGGAAAACAGCCAAATATACGTTTTCTGTCGAGTGATTATGGGAGCCCACACATTTCATGTTATACCCTCTATTATTCATTTCTTATGAAACATTCATTCAATTCTCATTTTCAAGTTTTTTCCCTCTTTTCTCTGATAATTCAAATATTTAATGTTAATTAGTTGTAATTAAACGCACTTTAAATTATTATTTTCTTTAGGGAGCAAATAGTATAGATAGAAAAAAGGTTTATCAGCAGGAAAATGTTGGAATCACCTGTTCTGCCTGCTGCGTCCTTCTTTAACGTGGGGGGTGTGTGATGCAAGATCTGGTATCAGTCCAACACCAAATAAAGGGCATTGGTATTGATACTGATACAGATTTACGGAAAGAGGTTAATCTGCTAAGTATTGAGTACTTTGCTCAGTACTGAGTAGAAGTACTTCTGAGCTGGTACAGCCATGAGTCTTCTTGGGAATGATGCAACAATGTTCCACACCTGGATTTGGGATCTTCTGGTTCTTCTTGCAGATCCTCTCCAGTTCTGGCAGGTTGGATGGTGAACGGTGGTGTTCAGCCATTTTCAGGTCTCTCAGAGATGCTCAGTTGGGTTTAAGTCAGGGTTCTGGCTGGGCTGGTCCAGAATGGTCCAGAGTGGTTCTGATCCACTCCTTTGTTATTTCAGCTGTGTGTGAGGATCATTGTCTTGAAGAAAAAAGAAAAGTAGAAAATTTTCAAAATTATAAAAAAATTGGAAGGTGAACCTTCGGTCCAGTCTGAGCTCCTGAACTCTGGAAGAGCTTTTCTTCCAGGATCTCTGTACTTGGCCACATTCATCTTTCCTTCAACTGCAACCAGTCGTCCTGTCCCTGCAGCTGAAAAACACCCCCATACCATGATGCTGCCACCACCATGCTTCACTGTTGGGATGGTATTGGGCAGGTGATGAGCAGTGCCTGGTTTTCTCCACACATACCGCTTAGAATTAACTCCAGAAAGTTCAATCTTGGTCTCATCAGACCAGAGAATCTTATTTCTCTCAGTCTGGGAGTCCTTCATGTGTTTTTGGCAAACTCTATGCGGGCTTTCATATGTCTGCACTGAGGAGAGGCTTCCATCGGGCCACTCTGCCATAAAGCCCCGACTGGTGGAGGCTGCAGTGATACTGACTTTGTGGAACTTTCTCCATCTCCCTGCTGCATCTCTGGAGCTCAGCCACAGTGATCTTTGGCTTCTTCTTTACTCTCTCACCAAGGCTCTTCTCCCACCATTGCTCAGTTTGGCTGGACGGCCGGGTCTAGGAAGAGTTCTGGTCGTCCCAAACTTCTTCCATGTAAGGACTATGGAGGCCACCGTGCTCTTAGGAACCTTTAGTGCTGCAGAAACTCTTTTGTAACCTTGTCCAGATCTGTGTCTCGCCACAATTCTGTCTCTGAGCTCCTTGGACAGTTCCTTCCACCTCATGATCCTCATTTGCTCTGACATGCACTGTGAGCTGGAAGCTCTTATATAGACAGGTGTGTGTCTTTCCTAATCACGTCCAATCAGTTTAGTTAAACACAGCTGGACTCCGATGAAGGAGTAGAACCATCTCAAGGAGGATCAGAAGAAATGGACAGAATATGAGTTAAATATGAGTCACTGCAAAGGATCTGAATACTTATGACCATGTCATATTTCAGTTTTTCTTTTTTTAAAAAATAAATTTGCAAAAATTTCTACATTTGTTTGTTTCTGTCCGGATGAGGTGCTGAGTGACATTAATGAGAAATAAAATTAACTTTTTTTATTTTAGCAAATGGCTGCAATGAAACAGAGTGAAGTTTAAAGGAGTCTGAATACTTTCCGTACCCACTGTATATACATATATATATTGAAGTACTTTTGAGTTTTTAAAAATGGTTTCGTCTCCTAATTTGGGGGTCAAATGCAGTATCGGCAAATGAGAAAATATCTTTGTCGATCCCTAGAAATACGTCCTTGTATGAATGAGGGAAAACTGACCCTTTTATTATTTACCAATGAGTCTTATGAAGTTTAAACTGACAAACAAAATAATTTCACATTAAAACTCAGTCAGAAATAGGTGCTTTAAAGAAAAGCTGGAATGGATTTCCTTGATCTGCAAATTTTGATGCGTTCCAATGGGGGGGTAAAAAATTATCAAAATAATTTTTAATATAGAAAGAAGGGGAGAAAAAAAAAAAAAAAATATTGATCTAATTATCTATAGCAAAAAAGATAAAATATATATAAGTAGAAAGGGACAGAGAGGGTGAAATAGGAGAGAAACTCAATTTAAAAGAAAAAAAAATACAAAAAAAAAAAAAGAGCAAAAAAAAAAATTCAAAAAAAAAAAAAAAAAAATATATGGGGATTTCTTGCGATAAAACACAAAACGAAAAAAAAACCCCATCCCTATTTTTTTTTTTTTTTTTTTTTTTTAACCAATATTGGCCCGATATCAGGACTGGAGCAGGAGAGTCCTAATGAAGTATTTACTGATCAATGTTGGCATCGACCCACCACTATTTAAAATGTCATCCGGTTAACACCCTGCAGTAGACATGTTCACGGGTTCTTAGAGTTTCAGCAAGTTAAATTTAAGACCTTAAATTTGAGGATGCACCGAACATTTTTGTCCGAAAATGATCCAAAAGTGCATTTTCAGTTAGAATTTCAGTTTAGACTTAAACTTCTGAACCACGGCCAAAACTTATGATGGCAAACAGCATCCAGCCCAAAACCCCAAAAGAAATATGCCAATTATTAGCTTTTTTGGCTACAATGTGGACCAACTTCACGAAACACAAGGCATTGCAACAAATCAAATACAAAAGTATCAAGATATTCATTTACCACTGACATGATACCACTGCACAATATAAATTAAATTTCAAAACAACATACTAGACTCCACTCATGTGCATTACATAATGCCTTTTAAAGTCTTCTCTGTAGTACTACTACAAGTACTAATATCCAGGCTGATCGGCTGCTGAACAATTGAAAGTTAAATATGTTGTCACATAAAAAAGTGCAGAAGTCGCGTGCCGGATGCTGTTTGCCGTCATTAGTTTCAGCCGTGTCGTTTCAGTGATTTAAGTGTTTTGGCTAAAAATGCACATTAGGATCATTTTTGGCCGAAAACGTCTGTGCATCCCTAATTTAGACATATTCAGACTAAGACCCTGCAAGAACCCCGTGTTGACCCAGGACCGGGAGACGAGCAGCGTGGGATGCAGCCCCTCCCTCACAGCGTTTAAACCTCCATAAACAAAACCAGACGAGTTTCAGTTTAACGTTTTATTCAAAAACCGCTCCCCGTTCACTCGGTCGGACACTCCACTTTGCCGCTGTTGATGTCATCGATGACATCATGGGGATGGCGGCCATCGACGGTGCAGCCGACGGACTGGGCGGTCCCCAGGATCTCCTTGATGGTTCCTGATGAGAAACAGATCAGATCTGGGTCAGATAAACCGGATCAGGCTGGCGTGGCGTCTACGGTCGGTGTTCCGGACTTTTCGGCACAGAGGTGTCCATTCGTGGGGGCAGCCCTGTTTCCTAAAGCCGGGTCGCTCTGAGCCTCCACTGGAGCACGCGCCGCCATGGAGGGCGGGCGTAGTGGCGGGAGGCTGCCGGGTCCGACGCTCTTCTTACCGGAGAGGTCTCTGGCGAGGGAGCGAGGCCTCATGACGCGAGCCACGCCCACGATCTCGTCGAAGGTCACGCTGCCGCTGTGCTTAACTGGAGGGAGACACCACGTTAGACACGGCCGGCCCACCTCAGACGTCCAAGCCCAGATCAGAACCACTTACTGTTCTTGACCTTCTTCCTGTCGCGAGGGGGCTCCTTCAGAGCCTTGATGATCAGCGCCGACGCAGACGGAACCACCTCGATCTGCCAGAACATTTCAGCACGTTAGACGAAGAAAACCAGCATAAGTTCCCGAACACGACCCGGGTCGGGTTTAGGTCCGTACCGCTGCCTGTCGGTTCTGGATGGTCAGCTTCACCGTGATCCGCAGGCCCTTCCAGTCGCCGGTCGCCTTGGCGATGTCGTCACCGACTTTCTTGGGAGACTGTAAGAGAACTAGCGATCAGAAAAACCAGTTTCCACTAGGATATACTGATATATCGCGATATGATACTTACACATATCGTCATATCGTGATATTAGTTTTGCTTAATTTTTTTTGTAATGACCCGGCTGCACCTCCACTGACTACAAAGGGGTCACCTGATCATTTAATAAGGGAGGGAAAAAATATCGATGCACTGAAACATTGCGATATTTTCATATGCTGATATGATACTGACATTTAAAAACGCGGTATCGATCTATTTTACAAATGAAATCTCGTGATATTTCAGTGTTTTGTTACAAAATCTCGCAAGAATTCACGAAACAATGAGATTTTGTATCAGAAAGATTAAATCTTGCGGGATTTTGTAAATAAAGATCGATACAGCATTTTTAAATATCACTTTGATATTGGCATATAAAAATATCGCAATAATTCAGTGTAGCAATATTTTTTTCCCACCCCTATTTTTCAGTGTCAAACTGCTATTTGCAATGACTGCTTATTTTTTTCAGTTTTAATATCAATATTGATATCAGTTATCAGCTACAAGAGTTTTAAAATAAACATAATGGCCAAAATTCCAATATGGTGCATCCCTACAAATTAGGGTAAAAATACCAGTATATATTGTTTATCGTCATTTAAAATAAATATATAGTGATATATTTGGTCCACATCGCCCAGCCCTAGTTTCCACCAGAACAAAACGGTTCTTGTTCCAGACTTTTCGGCACAGGGGTGTCCATTTATGTGGGCAGCCCCGTTTCCTAAAGCCGGGTCGCTCTGAGCCTCCACTGGACTGCGCTCGGTCACGGGGAGGACGGGCGTAGTGGCGGGAGGCTGGAGGTCACGGCAACGGCTACGATACTCACCAGACCCAGAGGTCCGATCTTGGGGGCCAGAGCTGAGGTGGCTCCAACTTCTCCTCCCGTGCACCTCATGAACACTGAAAGACAACGAGCTGCGATTAAGATTTCATCCTGTAACAGCACCAGCAGCTGACCCGGTCCGTGACATAGTCCAGGTTTTAGTTTCACATCACACCAGTATAAAACCACACAAACCAAGTTGTACCGGCTGAAAAACTCAGATAGAACTGATTTAGACTTAAAACTAAACTTTAGCTTTAAAAATCAGTCATTAAGTTAAGTAGTTATCACCATGGCAACAGATGCTTACCACACCATCCTATCTAGAGAAGCCTCGTGGCAACAGTTCAAAAAGATGGAGCAGATATAGGGATAGGCATACAGATACCCGGATTCTATTTATTTTCGTTTTAAAGCATTTCTTTCTTATCTTATATTGCACCTGCAGTCAGGATATTACAGTAATTCCTTTTAAAGGGACAAAAATTATCAGTATTGATTAAAAACTACCACAAACTGCTGGTATCGACAGAAAAAACCGGTATCACCCATCCCTAAACAGCTCAGTTCATCTATAAAAACCAACAAATGTTAAATGAACACTTCAAAATCCCGGTTTATGTCCACGCGCTGCTCCGATGCTAACGCAGCTAACATTAGCCTTAGCAGCTACGTCGCACGTGCAGCCCTACCTGCTCCTCTCCACACCTTCTAAATTAATTCCCGCGTCTCACATCGCGCTCATCTCATTCTTTACCACATTTACAAACAGACAAGCCAAAATCTTCCCTCTGGTTTGGGTTTCGTGTCCGATCTTTACCGTTTCTTGGTCTCGGCTCTCAGGCCGACAGGCGCGGAGGCAGCCGGGCCACAGCGGCTCCGTCCCGGCTGTCAGCCAGCTCTGGCTTTTATTACCCTCTGACCCACAAAACATACCGATTTTAATCTCGTTGGGGTCGAATTTAGGAGGCATGTTGCTGCTGTGGAGGTCAGCTCAGTTCAGCTTGATAGGTGAGGGTGTCGGATGAACCCGGTTCGGGGACGACCGATAACTGTTGCACCTTCACCGCTAAAAGGGTAAAGAAAGGCCGAACGCAGGCCGCGGAGGGATTTATACTCCCGCCAAATGTCGCGAGAAGTCGGCTCGTAGTTCACGTTGTGACGTTTTCGTTGTGCTGTGATGGACGGTTGCCTGTACACAGAAGTAAACATTTATTGATGAAATTAAATTAAAAATAGGACCTAGAACCCACAGAACACAAGTCGAAGAAAAATATGAATCCCTCTATGATTTTCATGCCAAGTAGATTTTAAAGAGAATAAAAGAATTACAAATATTAAAGGATAAAGAAGAATAATCAAAGATAAATAAACAAAATCGTATTTAGATTACACAACCCCACATATTGCAATAAGATAAAATGAAATAAATACTTTTATTTATCTATCTATTATTAGTCGTAATATTTATAATAATTGTAAGAATAATAATGTAAACATTTAAATAACTGTCCATCTATTAAATTTGATGTTTTAAAAACTTTTAAGAACAGCAACAACTGAATTTTTTTTTCATTTGGATATAAAATTAAAAAACAAACGCAATACCAAAATAAAATCCATAACAAAGCCATGTTAATATGTTTAATTCACTCACTAAAATAAATAAAAAAACAAAGATCATTTTGAAAAGACAGAAAAAGCAGAAAAAATCTATTTAATTTAAAAAAGAAACCACAAGAAAATAGAAATTAATCGTTTCAATAACCAGAAAACATGAAAATAAGGTGTAGATAATTTCTTACAGCCAATATCTAAACATCTCTAGAAAAATGTACAAATTTTATTTATCCACAATATTGTGCTCTATATGATCTATTAAATGATTTTAATGGCTAAATAAATAAACATTTTCCAGATAAATATTTTTAAAAAAAATACCAAAGTGTTTTTGCCGTACATTCATGCAAAATATTACTGATACTTTTTGTCTTTAAAAAATCTTTTTTCATTTTCATACATCAGTTTTATTTGTAGATTAATGCCACAAAATGACAGTGTGATACTTTAAAGCTGTAAAACTGACAACAGAACAGAAAAGTTAATGTGATCATCTGATTGAACGGACAGACAAATGAAAATGACAAATATAAGGTCGTGGATTTAAGGAGAGATGATGGAAACAGCACCTTTTAACAAACCACCGTATTCACGCAGAAAAGCTTGTTTTTGCTGAATTAACGTCTTTCCAACTTCTGGGACCACGCTTTCACCTGCAGGGGGAGGAATAATCGTTGTAGTGAACAGCTTCTGGCACCGTGTGGGACGATCCTTCAGCTTCATCACTCTTTATGTTTTCACTGTAGACCTGAAGTCTGCAGGATGTGATGTCATCTGGTTCCTGCAGAGACAGAAGCTGCTGCAAACGTGCAAAATACAGCATCACAATAAAGGAACTTGAAAACCAAAAAGCAAGTAAAACAAACTATGTTAACAAATTGAATGTGACCCTATTGTAAATATCTGTATAAGTACTTTGTGTGTACACACTCAAAAACAGAGGTATGAGACAGGAACATTTCTGTACCTGTACGTACATGTTTTACAAATGTTCTCTTAAAAGTACAATATTGGTCTTTATGAGGCCAGAAGTACCTATATACTATGAAAAAGGATCCAAAGTAATATAAAGTACACATTTGTACCATTCCAACCCTAAGGGTACCTGCAGCATTGAAACATGTGTGTAGCTTGTACAATAACTATAAATAGCAGTACTTCTAAACAGTAGTATAATTATAGTTATTATATTATGATTTTCATAATAATCATAGTAATAATTATATGTATAATTATATATGTGTTTGGTCTAATATTTCTATAATAATTATTCATTTATTATTAGCATCTTTGATTGTTGTCATAATCTCTATTTTATTGACTTTTATTCATCATCTTTAATTGGTTTAATTGTACTTTATTAACTCATACAGCTTGATAAGGTACAAAAATGGACCATGAAGGTACAGAAATGTCTTTCAGAAAGGAGCCCCCCCCCCAGCAACAAGCTTTGGACCCTTTTAGGTACAAACTGGTACCTCTGTTTCTGAGTGTGTACTGTATAACCTTGATTTGATTTGTTATATGCCCCTTTATTTATTTATTTATTCATTCATTTATTTATTTATTTATTCATTCATTTATTTATTCATATAAAATAAAATTTATTTATTTATTCATTCATTTATTTATTTATCTATTCATTCATTCATTCATTTATTTATTTATTCCCCCGGCATTCTTCTTCTTGTATAATTGTTTCATGAAAAAAAGAAAAAAGGTCGATCTGCATCTTTTTCAGCATCACCGCTGACACATTTCACGTGTCACTCATTCACATTGCCTTCACCACAAAAACGTGTGAATTTCACATGTGAACTACTTGTAATTCACAAATAATTTACATGAAATACATGTAGTTCACATGTACATGACATGATCTTCACATGAAAATGGTCCACATGCATTTCATATGTTAGCATATGTGAATCCTTTTTTTTCCACATGCGGGACCACATGGAAATATTCTAAATTCACATTTACATGTGGATGACATGCTTCACATGCAGATGGACATGTTTGCATTTGTGATCCACATGTGCTTCATATGCTTGAAAATGTGGATCAACTTTTCTATGTGGCTCATGTGAAAATGGTCCAGAACCACATGCACATGTGGATATTAGAAACCTGAGGGAGAACATGTGAAACACCTGTGAGACAGTCGTCCCCCAAATTACTCACAAAAGAAGGAAAAAATAATCTGTCAGTGAAATAAGATGAAATTGACAAAAGTAATAATAAATAAAAATTAGATTCAAATAATCATGACTGTTGGTCAACAAGGATGATAAAAATAAACACAAAAAATAAAACGAGTAAACAAGCATGACGGGGCTCTGAAGATAAAATGTTAAGCAACACTTTGATTCAATCACTAAATCAGGTGTTTCTGTAACGTCCAATCAGACGTCTGCACCTGCTGACAGGTATGTTGGTCCATGTTCATGGGAAAGATGCTCTGATGTGTCTGATACAGTTTTGTATGGATGAGGATGAGGATGAGGATGAAGATGAGGATGAGGATGAGGGCCACGGGAAAAAAATTCAACATTAAAAAAAAAAAAAAAAAAAGTTCAGGAAAATTTTTTTCTTTTCCCAGAAATTTTTTTTTTCAGAATTTTTTTTTCAATTTCTGAAAAACACAGAATTCTGACTTTTTTCTCAGAATTTTATTTTTTCAGTGGCCCTCATCCTCATCCGTAGTTTTGTTTGTTTTATTTTTTAAATGATTATTTTCTCCACAATTCAAAAACAATATTTTATTTCACCAAATTATAATTTTGTGCATTTTTTCAGGAATTTTTTTTTTCCTGAATTTTTTTTTTTCAATTTCTGAAAAACTCATAATTCCGACTTTTTCCCAGAACAACAACAAAAAAAAACAATCAGGAATTTTTTTTCCCAAGATTTGTTTTTTTTTTCAAATTCTGAAAAAGTCAGAAACTTTTCTCAGAATTTTATGTTTTCAGTTGCCCTCATCCTCTTCCGTAGTTTTGTTTGTTTTACTTTTTAAAACGATTATTTTCCACCACAATTCAAAAACAATATTCTATTTCACTAAATTATAATTTTGTAAATTTTTATTTATTGTTAGTTTCTTGTTGAATTACTGCTGTGATTTCGCCTTTTCTTTCCCACATGTTGGTAGAAACATGCTCTCGCGCAGACATGAAACATGTCTGATGTCTGATTGGCTGCTGGGAGTTCACCTGCCGCGTGAACCCACCTGAGGTCGGAGGGCTGCATGTGGGGGCCGGGAGCCCGAGCAGCGGATGACGGGCCCCGGGGCCGCTGCTGGATGAAAGCAGCAGGTCATCATCATCATCATCATCATCATCATCACAGCCGCCAGCTGCTGCCGCGCGGGTCCTGGAGGACTTTTTGAGTCAGCGCAGCTCTACAGGAATAGCTGCAGAGCGCGCGGGGGGGGGTAAGTGGGTGAGAGGCAGAGATCAGCGCTGTTTAATATGCAGCTCCGGAATCTGTGAGGATGAGGATGGTCAGGATTTCACAGCTCCCACGTGCAGGACGGCTGCACGCGCGCGCGCTCTCCTCTGCTTCATCTGCGGCTGCAGGTTCTGAAGGATCCAAACGTGACGCGCACGCGCTCCTGTCGTTCTGAGGGAGGATGATGATGGAATCAGAGGAGATGAAGCGGAGGATGTGGTGAATATTAACGGCAGAGATGCAGATCTGTGATCACATCAGGGACGGAGCGGACACGCTCATGAATAAATGCTGCTCATTTCCAGTGCCCCCCCCCCCCCACCAGGGAGCGAGCCGCTCATGGAAACTAGTTCAGACCAGGACGCAGCAGAGTCCTGCAGCTGCTTCAGTCCACGATGGGCCAGACCAGGTTCAGGGAGCCCCACCCAGGATGGCAAGATCCAGTCACAATTCTGAAGGGGGGGGGGGGGTGACCTTTTATGTTGTTCCTTTTTTCTCATGCAAACAGCATAAACTTGGTGCAGGTGTGATTCTGGTCTGACTCATGATCTTCTAGAAGATGGGGGGTGTAACTCTTCCTCTAAGGTCTCTAATAAAATCCTCCCCGTTTCCTCCTTAGAGCCAATCCGTGCCACTGACTCGCACTGCAAAGGACCTTTTTATACGGTGACATCCGGTAAACTGGGCCAATTTTTGGTAAATCACTTAGGAAACGAAGGGAAAATATTGTGTGACACTGAATTGTGTTTCTGTGGTTCTTATGGACGGTTTCTAATATGTTTGTGTTGAATTCATACAACATAGTTTTATTGTCCAGTTGCTATGGAAACATCAGCTGTCCCACATTTTAGAGATGTGGGACATTGATCCATTGATCATTTCAAATCACTGCTGAAAACTCATTTGTTTTCGCTGGCTTTCTAACCAGTTTAAGAGTGTCACATCTATCTCTATCTATATTTATATTTTTAGATTTTTTTTGGTATTTTTGGTTTTATCTCTTTATGTGATTGTGTTTTTTATTCTGCTTTTATTTCTGATTTATTCTTTTATTCTGTACAGCACTTTGGTCAACTGAGGTTGTTTTTAAATGTGCTCTATAAATAAATTTGACTTGACTTGACTTGACT